>JAVTVY010000604.1:0-36046 GCA_036873755.1 Hanleya hanleyi
AAACACAAAATTTTCACAAAGAAAAATTCACAACAACTTGCTGTACATATAATATCGTGCTGTTATATAGCTGCTGGTCTGCTATATATGTATGAATGATCTGATTAAATAGATGATTCTAAACCAACAATGTGGGGAGGTAATTATTAATTTCATTTGAAGGAGGAAAATTACCTTTTCCACCTTATCAAAGATAAACTCGGACATTTGGGCACAATTTGAGGTAAGTCCGAACACAGCTTATACAAACCCAACTCAGTAGTGATGAACTGTTTTTGCATCTCGTTAATGACACATTCTGTTATGACATCAACACAAATCCTTCTTGATATTTGTTCCAACAGGGGAAATACTCTAGATGGCACAATAAATTTGACTGGATGATTAGAAATTAATAAAGGTTACTGTCGTTGTTGTCTGCAAGAGCGACAGCACCTGGTGCCGTAGAAGCTGTGTCGACAGACATTGTGTTTTGGAACCAGATGGCACCAACTGAACTCATCGACGCAGTATGGTACTGGAAGAAATAAGAACAATGGATGTGCATTTTAGTATTGAATGTGTATTTTAGTATTTTCATGAACTTCCTGTAGGTAAACTTACACAACAAAACTGAAAATTTACTGTTGAACTAAAAAATCATTAAGCCACAAGTTATTTGCCCAATAGATCGTCCATGAAGATTAGACATGGAAGAGTGGTTTTGTGACACACTGATAGACACACAATGCTATTCTATATCCCATGGGTGACATATCTGTGCTAACCCAAACAAATCAAACCTCGACCGAGATTAGCCTGGACCTGTTTGCAATGGTATCCAAGTAAATTGGGCATAACCATTTGTTTCCAGAGTTGCCCTAGCCAAGCAGTTTGAATGCTGTTATGACAACTGACATCAACAACACTGAGATCAAAGCTATTTTCTGTTCCACGCCCTCAGTGTCCATTTCTCGCACACTGATTTTTAAAAAAAAATTCACAGGTAAATTTTCTGTTATTAAGCTAAAACTTACCTCACTTCCACTCTTTGCATTTCTTGTTTCACATGAAATCATCTAGTAAGAATTTTGAATAACACAGTTCTCTCCCCTGCTAGTCACCGGACTGCTCACTTACCCATAATTCCTCCTTCTTGTTTCCACTGCGATACATGGTTAGGATGTATCACAGAGGGGAGGTGGGTGGGCATCACTGGAAGTGAGGTAAGTTTTAGCTTAATAACAGAAAATTTACCTGTGAAATTTTTTTGTTATTTGCACTGAAAACTTACCTCACTTCCACTCTTTGCATAGAATGCCACAGAAAGGATGGCGGGCAAACTGATACAAACCGTGGTAACTGATAAATGCCGTGAACAAGATGACTAGTACAGAGTAGAAATCATCGATCTTCTACCTCAAAGAGGATCCATGAGATCATACAACAGCCGTAACCTATATGCCTATGGTACACAGGGAACCTCTGTCGCTACTCTGACTTCAAGGTTGAGTCGCATATACGGCCCCCCCCCCTTTTCCGAAAGGGAACGAGAGAAAAAAGCACTCACCAGCAACCAGGGTAAAAACTGTACGCCCGGTCTTTATCTTGCTATCTTGCTGGCCTCGGTCCCACAGACACCCGCTGTGCAGTCACAAGTGGGCCGATGGAATAGAGGTCGTCACATGCTAACGTCATGTCCCGGAGGTAGAAGGAGACAAATGTCGTGTTTGACCTCCAGTAGCACGCCCTCATAATGTCAGTCACTGATCTATTAGTCCATAGAGGCCATGATGCCGCTAGTGCCCTAATCTCGTGACCTGAAACGTTTACAAGCGCGGCTTGTCTATCCGTAGCCGTGGAGTACGCTAGCCGAATCGTATTTTTGAGCCAACTTGAGATAGTATTTTTGCTTATTTGTTGTTTGGCCTTGGGATCAAAAGGGATAAACAAACGCCTCCTACCCGCTCTGATCTCCTCAGTACGATTCAGGTAACACGCAAGTGCACGAACCGGACACATCAACATGTCTGATTCAAGACCGGACGAAAGGAAATCAGATAAGGCTGGAATTGTGAACTCTCGAGATATAGTATCGTAGACAGCTTGATTCTTAGCCACAAACTCAGGAACTGTTGTGAGAACTACATTACTCCAGTCCCTAGAGTGTCTGACGTTCCTTCTATCGAGCGCATGCAGTTCTGACACACGAGCTGCCGAGACAAGAGCCAACAAAAACGTATGATAACATTTTGAGATCAATAGCCTCTATTGGCTCGAATGGTCGCTTCCCTAATTGCCGAAGTACTAAGGCTAAGTCCCACTTTGGCAATTTCGAAACAACCGACTGACCAGTTATCTCGTATGACTTGATTAGTGCAGATAAATTTGGATCAGTCGAGGGATTAATCTCAGTACCCAGAAGAATAGGCTGAGCAATGGCTGCCCTATACCCTTCGACTGTAGCGGGTACCAGGCCCTTATCCCGGAACAGGTGCAATAAGAACTCTGCTACTTCAGGGATAGTGGCTCTGGATGGATTGATATCCCTCTTTCCACACCAAAGATCGAAGACTGCCCACTTTGATTGGTATACAGCGGAAGAGGACGGTCGAATTGATTGTGCCATTCGGCGCCCAACTTTCGTTGAAAATCCCGCCTGAGTGAAGTGTCTCTTGAGCACTTGCACACGTGGTAGTGAAACAGTCCTGGCTGGCTGTGGAATATCGACGTTCCGGGCTGGCGTAGTAGATTGTGCCACACCGGAAGTTGTCTTGGTACATCTACCAGAAGATCCAGTAAGTCCGGGAACCACGGCCTTGCTGGCCACCACGGAACAATCAGATAAACGACACAAGTGTGTTCGTGGATCTTCCGGAGTACTTTCACTAGGATAGCTGGAGGAGGGAACGCATATGCTACCATCCTTGACCAGTCCTGCGATAGGGCGTCCACTGCATATGCCGACGGAACCGGAACCGGCGACATGAACAGGGGCAATAGATTGTTGTGCCAAGTGGCGAACAGATCTATGTGTGGCATCTCCCAGACATGAGCTATTTGTTTTAGTATGGCTATTTAGTTCATAGATGCGTCCGTGAACAGGTGATGTGACAGACGAAACGGAAGTAGGGACACACCCGGCATAAGGTTGAGTGGATCCAACCACCATTGGAGGCATTGTTTGACAAGAGCCCGGACAGGTATCCACGGGTTCAACTGCCTTTCGACCCATTGATGATTGAAGTAAATCATTAAGGGACGAAGCTGCAACCGCCCTCTTGGTGTTACGTCCTGTGTTGACATCAAGAGGCCGATTATCGCAGCAAAGTGTAGAGCCCTGGCTTGAGATAACTTGAGGATTTGAGGTATCTTCGTTGTTACCTTTTGCCAACGATCTTCTGGGGGTTTGGCGAGAGCTAAAAGCGTATCGTATTCCACCCCCAGAAATTTGCGCCTTTGCGACGGAGTCAGTTCTGACTTCTCTTCGTGTGGGATGTATCCCAGAGAAGTCAATATCCTTAAGACAAACTGCGTGTCTAGGATTAACTGCTCTTTGCAGGCATTCCTTAGCAGGGAGTCGTCGATATAAAAGTGGTACTTTATACCTAGACTGTGCAGGAATTGTGCCACTGGTGTAAACACTCGTGTGAACACCCAAGGGGAAGTTGACAGGCCGAACGGAAGCACTTGAATTTGGAAGCGTCGTTTGCCAACCATGAATCTTAAGTACTTCCTGTCCTCTGGGTGTATCGGGATATGAAGATATGCATCCCTTAAATCCAGAGAAGTCAGCCATTCCCCTTGCTTGAGTACTGACCGGATAAACCGGAAGGACTCCATGCGGAAGTGTGGCAGTGGAGTGAGGTAGTCCTTGTTGAGGCGCTTGAGGTTGATAACCATGCGCATCTCGGACGTGTCTTTCTTGGGGACCAGAAAGACCGGCAAATAGAATCCGGGTGTTGTATCCCAAACCGGAAGCTCTATTACTGAAACCTTCTCTATCAGCTTGTCCACAGAGGACTGTATCGCTGATAGATGACCCGTTCGTAATGGCCGTGAGCACGGCCACTGTAATGGTCGGTGAACTGGCATACGAGGTCGTAAACCGGAAGCACGTATAGGAGGACGCATCATACGTAACATAGCCGGTCCCGTACCTCGAATACCACCGGAAGCAGAAATTTGAGCTAAGCCACACAAGGGCGAAGTCAAACCAGCAACCGGATGCCGCATAATTTGACCTACTTGAGAGGGGTCTCTATACCGCGTCTCAGAGGCAGATAAAAAATTTGGCATATCATAGGTACCTGCATACATACCATACTGCCATTGTTATGGGAACCTCAATCTCTGGTGGCCCAGAAGGCTCGTAGTGACAAACGTCTCGGCTGGGGGACGAGGAAGGCCACCAGAGAAACCGGAAGCAGATTGGGAGAAGTTAGACAAACCAGTCGTTCCAGTGTTAGACGATGTTATAGAATGACCGGAAAGTCCAGGCCTCAACGGGGTTGAGGAAGGCAATCTTCCAATCCCAGAACCAAATGAAAATTTAACGTTAGGCACCTCACTAGTATTGCCCAAGTTTTCATATTCATAAGTCGCATCCGATCGAGAGATCGGAATTGACTGGCTTTCCCACGCTAAGCCTGGCTCCGTTACCGATTTCCCTTCTTCGTCGTATCCAGGTGTCCGCTCAATCGGAAGCTCGACCTCCACAGTCGTAGTAGTGCCGGATTCCACATCTTGGATTGTCCTTTCCATTTGTACAACCCGGGTCGGTTTCTTACCTGATTGACCCTTCGCCTGGTCTGAAATGGAAGAATCGTGAGCGGGAGGGGGCGTTTGTTTATCTTTATTTACGTTCAACAAACTGACTAGAGTAGACCGAGCTGGTGAATCAACAAACCCCCTAGTCTCCTCGACCACGCTAGATCGGGGAGACATAGCTACATACGTCTCAGTGGCGAGATTGGTAGACACAATGGCTTTATTTTCCTCAATAGCTGCCAGTGAACCGGCCAGATATACTTGAAATATGCCGGGCGCCCACACAATACATTCCTCACAGGCCGTATCCCAGGTACATACTCTTCCCTGGCGACATTGGGGACACGTGGAATGGGAGGTCATATACAGGCTTGTCACCACCACAAGACATACATGACATTTGAGACATATTTTGAGCCATGATTTCGCTGATAACGTAAAGAATACTTCCCAAAGAACTTCTTGAAGAATATCAGACGTCTGAGGTAATCCAACTGCTAGTGATTTCGCTAGAAATAGGCAATTTTCACGGAGCTGAACAAAATGACTTCCTGACCCACTTGAAGTAGGAAACAAGAAGGAGGAATTATGGGTAAGTGAGCAGTCAGGTGACTAGCAGGGGAGAGAACTGTGTTATTCAAAATTCTTACTAGATGATTTCATGTGAAACAAGAAATGCAAAGAGTGGAAGTGAGGTAAGTTTTCAGCGCAAATAACTTGCAAGTTTCTGTTTAGGTCGTCTAAGGTGGCACAAGGAAATTTCGCCTTGCAAGCTCCTAACAGATATTTTTGATCGACTCATAATAGGCATGAAAGAGGTCTGATTATATATCTAACGAAATGGAAATGGACATGTGCGAAGGCTGTGGGGGGGGTCGATGAAATGACTTTTGACTGTTGTCAATCAACCATAAAGTCAGCTTTGTTTGGCTGATCATTTACATACCAGCAACAGGACATGGTCCAGTTGTACAGCGCTGTGTTTCAGGTGGCTTTCTAGGCCAATCACAACCAGAGGTTCTTCGCTGTGTCCTTATGTCTTGGCAGTAAACCAGACGTGTCTGGAGACCATTCCCACAACTGGCTGAACACTGAAATGTGGATGGTAAACTCGCATGATTAGAATTCAATCACCCCCAATTTTGTGGCAAAATTCAATTAGTCATATTGATAAATTTGATCACCATCTCAAATCAGTAAAATAACAAAGAAATAATGTATTATCTGCATGATTTTGGACCATTTTGTCAACTTCCGGTTCTATTATATTTGATTCCCTCAAATATTGGAATACCATAACAAAGATTATCGTTTTCATACTGTGTAGCTACATTCATTTAACTTCAAGGCTGGTTATTAATTTTTCTTATCTACATCTATCACTCTTCAAGAAAATGCCTCCAGGGAGACCAGTTTTCATTTGATCATGTAGCCTTCTCAGAGTAGATTTATTATTAGAGTCAATGCTCTAACAATGCCCCAGCATACATGTACATTGTAACTGAATAACACTGTTAATACTCAGTCACCCCTGGATTTTGTCTCAAATTTTAATCCTTCACCCTCATAAATGATTTGATCACCTCCTAAATGTAGAAGGAACTGCATAGGTAAGGTCCTGTTATTTGTACATAGATAAGGTCCTGTTATTTGTACATAGATACGGTCCTGTTATTTGTACATAGATAAGGTCCTGTTATTTGTACATAGATACGGTCCTGTTATTTGTACATAGATACAGCTCACCAATCTCCAATGTACGAGTTGTCACAGCGAAACAGCTCACCAATTACCAGTATACGAGTTGTCAGAGCATTTCCATCATAACTCTCTAGATTTGTATCTAATACCGCTTATGCCGGTGCTAGGGGCCGTGTGGTCATATCATCCAAGTTGCCACATGAACAGGTACAATAAAGCGTACCTGAGATACAACACATATCACGAATCGTTAGATTCTTGGTATGTGCTTTAGAATAGGTTAACCAGAAGGCTATTCTGTGAAGTCATGTGACGCAGTCAGTATGTTGGCACCTCTTCCCACTTCCCTTATATGTGTTGTAATTGTGTTTTGTACATAGATGAGGTCCTGTGTTTTGTACATAGATAAGGACTTGTGTTTTGTACATAGATAAGGTCCTGTGTTTTGTACATAGATAAGGTCCTGTGTTTTGTACATAGATAAGGTCCTGTGTTTTGTACATATATAAGGTCCTGTGTTTTGTACATAGACAAGGTCCTGTGTTTTGTACATAGATAAGGTCCTGTGTTTTGTACATAGATAAAGTCCTGTGTTTTGTACACAGATAAGGTCCTGTGTTTTGTAAATGGATAAGGTCCTGTGTTTTGTACATAGATAAGGTCCTGTGTTTTGTACATAGATATATAAGGTCCCATTTTTGTATTATTTCATCAACTTACCATTCTCATATATCTGATTCACCTTAATATGTTTGAGTGAGAAATTGCTCTTCCTCTGATTGAATTATTACAGTTTATTGCTCAAGGTGAGAACTGACACCTCTCTCTTTTCATCATAGAAGATTGGAACTTTTTATATAAATTAGCAAAATTATACACAGTAGAAATAATGAATTAAATATTGGGGTCCCCATATCATGTATGGTATGGCTGCCCATGATAATGTGGTACCCTCGTCTCAGATTAACATTGAAATGATAAGGAAATGGAGAACAATAACAATAAGATTGGATTTTAGATAAAGATGAAAATAGATTTTCGATTAAAATTCAGATAACATTTAAATCATTTTGCTTCATCTAAAGACAAATGAAAACTTGAGGATAACCAGAATAATTTCTTCCTAATGGACATTGTCTTTCCTAATGGACATTGTCTTTCCCAACTTTTCCCATCTTATTCCTATTAAATTGGGATGGTTCAAAATAGCAACATATTTAGTCAAAAGTAAAACAAATTTGACATAACTGTTTGACAAATGAACAGATATCAAAAGATTTTCATCTACCAAAGATTAAATTATTCATACAAAGTTGACTCTTTCCCTTCGTATATGAAATGTATTAGGACCTATGTTTGTCTCCACCTTCAGACAATCCTGACTATCTGTGTGCTATACCCCCAAGGTTATTCCAGGTCTGCACCCCTACATCTCAAGATCAGAAATACTCGAAATGTTTAGCAAGGTTTACCCAGCTTTGACTTCACACACAAGTACTAACATAAAGGTTATAGTGGCTAACAGTGGTTATAACTCTGACCTCAGAATAGTGGATGGTAATTTATTGTTTATTGAGACAGGTGGCTGTAATTTTTGACTGGAGGAACAAACAAAACATGCTATAAGAACGTGACCTTTTTTTGAACCTTTATCCCTTAAAGGTTGATGTTTTAGGAGCGTGAAGTCCCGTGCCTCCGGACGTGCCCGAGAATGTACAATTTTCGTTATATGGTTGACCTTTGATGATGATGTGGATCAAAGTTATGTTTACCGACCAGTGTGATACTAGTTATTGCTCCACCCTGACTATTACCACAAAAGGAAATTGGTTTCAAATGTTTGTTTATTCAGCAAGGATATTTGTGCTCCCTTGTCATTTTTATAGAATAATAACAAGTGTGTGTGTAATGGATTTAGTTACTATGATAGTCATGACCTCATTAGTGTAATTCACAGTCATTCACCCATCTATTACATTTAGTTCTAATACTACCTAAACATGAATCACCAATCTGTGCTCTCAAAATAAGGATAACAAGCTACACATACATGGTCTGTTATTGTGCATTGAAATAGCATATATAAAATATTAAAAGTCCCAATGTCAGTAAAACTGTCTGTATTCAGAGCAGGGGTTATTCTTGACAAAAAAATTTCATCTACTCAATTTCTGAATTCAATAAAACTCAATTTTTTCTAAATAATGCCTAAAACTCAATTTTTCCCGATTTCCATCGAATGAAGTATGAAAACTCAATTTTTCCCAATTTTCATCGAATGAAGTGCGAAAACTCAATTTTTAGTGCCTTTTCATTGTGTTGTTGTTGTTGCGTAGCAATACCGAACCGACGTGTTGTGAAAATCAAAGTTCTTGTCTCGCATTTTCGATTACATAATCTATTACAAAATCTATTCATGGAGACACTTTACATTTCTTGACATTTGGCAGCTCTACATATATCATCCCGCCTACTTTCACTTTCAGCGACGTGCAAATGCCTGCGTCTGACTCTCCCCATTTACTGGAGTTTATTATTGATCATCGACGAGGAGTCAACTGTATGAATGTCTCCATGCATAGATCTTTATTCAGTTCTTTATTTTTCTAAGTTCAGTTTTTCAGCATTTTAAATCCCAATCCTTGACATTTCACCTGTACATTCACATCAACTCTGGAACGATATGTTCGCAACTGCAGCACCTCCATCAGTCTCAGACGAGTTCTTCTGTCTGTGGTATTCATGGCGGGAACTGTCGTCGATAAGGTAAACACCACATGACCACACTCCTGGTACCTGGAGTCGGAAATCGCCAACCCCAGTTTCCCCTCATAAAGAAACACAGGCGAGGGTTCCCCACATACACCGCATGCAAAGTGGAACAAAACGTATGCTGTGCGTATAACAACAACATCGCTCTTCCGCCACGTGAGTGCAGTCTTTTCTTTCTTCTCGCGAGCTGTATTATCTTTGCATTTCGTTACAGAAACTCAATTTTATTGAAGGAAACTCAATTTTTTCGCGCGCGAATGTCCGAAAAATAAAATACTCAATTTTTTCATGGAAAACTCAATTTCCAAAAAAACGTCAAAACTCAATTCTTATTTGTTTTCCATCAGGGTTACCCCGATGAAAAACTGTCAAGAAAAACACCTGCAGAGGTTGGTCGGTTTACCCAGGTGTCAGTATTCACAGGTTCACTGTGTATGTTATATTTCCTGTTGGTTTATAAGTTACCTTGGTCCAAGCTGAGGTATACCAGTGAACTCGTGGGCATGGCTGGGCAGTACAAACCTCCTGTAGAGGGACATGCGAAGGCTGAGCTATGTGGGTGCAGTAATGGTTGCTCACTGTTCTGAAGTTTGTTTGCTGGTCACTTTTAAAACTGCACCTCAATGTTCGGGTTTTCACCCCATTACCACAGCTAGTTGAACACTGAATAATGAGAAGGTGAACAGGTATTGGATCTAATTGTTATACAATGCAGGTCAGGACTCGTCAGCCTGACAATGTTAATGGATACACATATAGCAGTGCATGGCCAAACATATAATTGAGCACATCTACATGATAGCAGACATCTACCATGGTAGTTTTGAAATCCTACCCAAATTAATAACAGATACAGTTAAGCTTATAAAGGCTGGGAGCAGCTGAAGGTTATGGATGCATGGACATAGATAAAAATACCCCACATGTGGACTGTATGGAGCATGAATCATGGATGTCTGGAAATCTTAAGCAGATGGAAAACAGATTGGGCAGACAACATCAATGTTTACTGATGTGCAGACAATACCATCTGTAAGTAAGCAAATTTACATCCATGTCTCCACAGTGCGATAAATTTAGGAAATTCTACCCATAGCTATAGGTACCTTGAATGAACAGTTTGTAACAGTGATGCAATAAATGTTCATAAAATTCCTAAAAGATTTAATCAATTGAGTTGGGTATAAAGCTCTCAGCATCTTATATGTACAGCACAGGTATCACTTTTTCAATTACCCAAACACCTGCAGGACAGCTACTGGGGTTTTGAACGATATTCCTGGTGGACAATTGTAAATCACTGTAAAAATGTAAAATATTTTTGGTCACACAATTCAGATATGTCAAGACTTTTTAGATCATCTGGAAAGGATTTGGAAATTAGTGCTTCCCCCTCAGATCCTCTGAATTAGTGGCTTTTCAGGTATCTATTTCTTCTAATATTTTGAATTTGTGAAAAATTCTGTGGCTTGGATATGTTATTCCTTCCCAAAACTGAAAAGATAGCTAGTGAGATAATGTCAGATTGTGGGTGCCTGAAATCATTGGAACATGAACATCAGTGATATTATAGAATGTCGAGGATTCATCATTGAAGACAATATGTAGGGAGGCCGAGCTGGGTGTGAATGTACTCACCTTGCTCCAAGAGGAGACAACCCACTGGTAAGGATCCTGGACACAAGTTGCCAGTCTACAAGGTTTTTCTGTGACATGGCGTGCCAGATGCTGACAGTTGGAGTTCTCAACAGTGTTGAATCCGTAGGATGTTAAACTCCCACAGGTGAGCTGTCTGGTCTGTACTCCATCCCCACATGTAACCGAACACTGAGAACATGAAAACATTTAACTTCTTTATTAATATGGTACATACTGGTACTTTGAAGTCATCCATTTAGGACTGATTCACACTGACAGTATTGAACTAGAGCATAGTCTGAGGGATGCACACATTTGATCAAAATGATCAGTAAGGCTGCTTACAAGATACCCCCCGCAAGGGCATAGATACATGGGCGTGGTTAACGTTTCACGAGTAAGCTGAATGGGATTGTGGCGGTGGAAATCATCAGTAAGCATGCTTACAAGATACCCCCCGGATGCACATTTGATAGAAATTGACGAGTATTTGTAGAGGAATATAAGTATACATGTTATGGGTGGCGGCACGGTATGTAACTAGTTGACAATGAGACCTCGCTCGGTTGGAATGCGGTTAACGGATTGTCTATGCATGTGTCGTGATGATACTCAGAGGAGTTTAATGGATTGTTCAGAAAATTGATGTTAATAATGATTGGTGAGAATGGGGTTATGCAGGCATATAGTGTTTTACCTAACTGTTGTTACCACTAGAACCGGACTTAGGACTTGAAATGGGCTGTTGCAACAGATGGGCGAATTACTGTCATCTGGATAACCACATTGAAGAGGAAAAGGAAGTAAATGGGAAGTGAAATATTAAACTTACTACCTGTAGACACATATGCAACATCCTGAGCTAGGTCTCATGGTATGGCAGCTACATACAAAATTTGAGAAGAATCTAATCAGCCGTTGTCAAGTTAGGCTCCAGAAATAGAATGTTACGGACCAAGTGAGGAAATTCTGCCCATAGGTGGCGCCACCTGTAGACGCACATTGCGCCAAACGCAATCCCAAGCGAGGTCTCATGGTAAGGTAGCTACATACCAAATCTGAGAGGAATCCAATTAGCTGTTGTCAAGTTATGCTCCGGAAACGAAATGTTACGGACCGACAAGAAAAAGTTTTGACCCTAGGTGGCGCCACCTGTAGATGCACATGTGCCAAACGCAATCCCAAGCGAGGTCTCATGGTAAGGTAGCTACATACCAAATTTGAGAGAAATCCAAGTAGCGGTTGTCAAGTTATGCTCCGGAAACGAAATGTTACGAACTGACATGCGAAACTTTTGACCCTAGGTGGTGCCACCTGTAGACGCACATGCGCCAAACGCAATCCCAAGCGAGGTCTCATGGTACCAAATTTGAGAGGAATCCAAGTAGCGGTTGTCAAGTTATGCTCCGGAAACGAAATGTTACGGACTGACAAGAGAAACTTTTGACCCTAGGTGGCGCCACCTGTAGACGCACATGCGCCAGACACAATCCCAAGCGAGGTATCATGGTAAGGTAGCTACATACCAAATTTGAGAGAAATCCAAGTAGCGGTTGTCAAGTTATGCTCCGGAAACGAAATGTTACGGACTGACATGAGCAACTTTTGACCCTAGGTGGCGCCACCTGTAGACGCACATGTGCCAAACGCAATCCCATGCAAGGTCTCATGTTATGGTAGCTGCATACCAAATTTGAGAGGAATCCAAGTAGCGGTTGTCAAGTTATGCTCCGGAAACGAAATGTTACGGGCCAATGAGAAAGTTTTGACCCTAGGTGGCGCCACCTGTAGACGCACATGCACCAAATGCAATCCCAAGCGAGGTCTCGTGTTATGGTAGCTGCATACCAAATTTGAGAGGAATCCAAGTAGCGGTTGTCAAGTTATGCTCCGGAAACCAAATGTTACGGACGGACGGACATACAGACGGACTGACGTACGGACGGACGGACGTACAGACGGACGGACGGACAAGCTGAAACCAGTATACCGCCCCTACACTACGTGTACGGGGGGTATAATAATAGAAATTGACACAGTACCTGATAACTTTTCATAAAACTATCTGCATCTTAATTTGTGCTGTTTTGTAAAGTAATGGTTTTGATGAATGTCCATCCCCCCCCCCCTCTCCCCACCCTTCAATATTGTACTCCCTTAAGGGAGAACTCAAATGGAAAATTAAATCTGCTACTGGTGGAGAGGAGGAATGTTGTCGACATATTTCATGAAATATTCCAACTGGTTAAAGACATATTGGACATCAAATATTTATGTGTCTGCTACAAAACTTGGTATTGAGCAGTGAACTAGTGATAATTAGATAGAAAAATTATTGCATATCTTCTTTTCTAAATGCAAAGGATTTTGATTCTCTTGTGTTCCATTAACATTGTCTTACAAGTTATTGCATGGATATCATTTTTGCGACTTTTGTGAGTTAACAATAGTTTTGGAGATATGGTTACCACAGCAACAGATAACCAAGTTCCTTATCTCAGGAACAGGAATAGGTGAAGTGATTTTTTTAAAGATTATGAACTGTACAGACCTTTCTTACTACAATTAAGATTTCATATTCCGCGAAATTTCAAAGAATGCATTCAGTTTTTCAGAGGTTATTGTCTGGAAATGAAGTCTGATGGACGGACGGACGAACGCACGTCAATACTATAGTCCCCTTTAGCCCTTCGGGCGTCGTGGACAATGAAGATAACAGATTATCAGGAGATATTAATCATAGGTTTATAACTATTATGTATGGGCAAGCCTGATCATCACCCAGTACTGTGAAATCCAACAGGAGTACAATCGCATCAGTTTTGAACTCTGATAGGGATTTTTACACATCCAGCAACAGCCCTATCAGTGACATCCATGGCAGAGAACAGAGCCCAGCTCCAAAATACAAGGTACTAGAAAGTATCAAACAACTATATGTCACCTCTGACCATCTGCCGACGACCCAGGCAGCAGGACAGTCCTGGGTGTTACACCAGCGTCTCCTGGGAGGTCTAGGTAGTTGGGCACACTGTCTCTTGTCCACACGTCTATCCACCTTCTCAGAGAACTGCTGACGACAACGGATCTTCCTCACCTGTTTCCCACCCCCACATGTCCGAGTACAAGGTCTCCATTCATATGTCATCCACCTGATGTATAATGAAGTGGGTATAACGTTTCAATTACCTAGCTTCAATTTCAAGGTATCCATACCTTTGGCATGGAATAATCTTGCCACGGAATCTGCCTAAATAAAAGTACTGCTTGTATGATACAAAAAAATAAAATATTTTCATGACATGGTTTTTGACTGATGGCAATCAGTCAGAACTGAACAGTTAACATGCAATCTCTAAAGATTTTCAATTTCTTTGCTTACATTTTTACTACATAAATTACTGGTTAAAATTAGCCACACAAAAGGGGTCCTTAATTCATCAACTCCATTTCCAGCACTAAAAATTAATTGTGAGAAAGCATGTCGAAAGAAAAGCTGAAATCCAACTTGTAGATGGACTTAAAAAAAAAAGTGTAATTATGGGGATTTCTGACAGACAGCTAAAAACTTAGCCGTTCATGACGGTATTGTGGAAGACATCAGATCCATCATTCATTTTCAAGAATGTTCTTTTGCCTATATACACAGGTTTTGTGGTATATAATTACATTATTTCTTCAAACAAAAGGTAGTGATACCCCTTAAGTTCGAAAGCTTACATTATATGCTGACACTTTTTTGCACAGTCAAAATTGAGGGGTTGAGACCAACAACATTTGATCATGTTGAAGGAGGTTCTAGGGATACTCTCAGTTGGAAATGTGATGCACAAACTGACATTTTAATTCATCTCTGTGCATTGTGTAGAATGGACTACTGCTAGTCATGAAGCAGTCCTATAGGTTATGCTTTTGAACTATTGTTTTTAAACTAAAACTGTCCAAGTTTAGTCCCAGAATTCTTCAAATATCTTGGTGACAAGTTTGATGGATAAATGGGCAGAAATTTAGTCATACCTTGCCTCACAGGGTAGTTGATTGCAGAGCATGGTGCCAACGAATGGTCGGCGTTTAGGGTCACACAGACCTGGGTTGACATGGAAACGCTGGTCCTGCCAACATTCTGCACGGAACACCTGCTCACCTGAATGTGATGCATGTAAACTCATCAATTTCTTAACCCGGTCTTCAATTATCTTCTTCTTCATGTGACAGTACTAATTATTTCCTCTGATTTTCTTCAATAATACAAATTATTACCTCTTGATTGTGACCTTTCAACAGAACTCCAACATCTTCCATGATTGTTATATTACAGTAGTACAGATTATCTCCCCTGATTGTGATATTATATCAGTACTACTTATCTCCCCCTGATTGTGATATTACAGCAGTAGAGATTATCTCCCCTGATTGTGATATTACATCAGTACTGATTATCTCCACCTGATTGTGATATTACCTCAGTAAAAAAAATCTCCCCAGGTTGTGACATTCCAATTCAATAAAGCACCAACCACGATAGAACACATTTGCCATGACTGGCCTAGTCTTCAGTATGAACAGTTATTGATTCAAATTTATTCCCAATTTAAGTTTGATTTCCACTATAAAAGCTGGACACAATTTTTATATTTTTTTTTATAGATTTATCTTAAATCAAGATACTTGATAGATTTGATCTACAGCATATTAACAATAGAAGATAAAGTTATCTCTACACAAATAAACCTTGACGTAAAGACTGCTGAAACTTTTGCTTATAACAATCATTTACTAATAAGTTGTCATCCGTATATAAGCTGTCAAATTTATACCTCCACCACAGCGTTCAGTACAGTTGAATTTGATACTTTTCCAGCTGTAGTGATGTCTAACTGGTGTAGGTCGAGGCTGGGGGCGTGGTGTTGTGTGCCGTGGAGGTGGATCATCGTATTGATTGGGATGAGAAGGTGGTGGATCATCTTGTGGAGGTTGATGATTGTTGTTTTGATGATAATTTTCTGGTCGTTGTGTTGTTGCAGCTGGCAGTGTGTAATCATATAAAACCCCTGGGTTCCGACCCAAAACAAGAACCTGGGGGGAAAAAAGGAACATGAATTTTGTAGAAATGCTACTGATTCATCATCAGGAAGAGATTCAATGAACTTTTGACTCAAAATCTTTACAAGAAAGCACTGATTGGATGGATGTTCTTCCAATTTTCAGCACAAGCCAATGAAAATACTGGGTTTATTTCAAAAATCTCAATTGGCCAATCAGGTGGTTCAAAACTGGAAGATATCCCATGATGCACCAGAATTACTGTAAAAATCCATTGAGAACATTGTTATTGTTTCCCCTCTAATAATTTAATCCCTCTATCAAAATTCAATCATCCTAAATTTTGGGGACAAAAATCTGTCAGTGATTCTAATAAATTTGATCACTCTCTAAAATCACTGAACTAACGAAGAAATAATGTATCAGATTCATGATTTTGAACCATTTTGTCAACTTCATGTTCTAATGAATTTGATCACCCCCAGATTTTATGGTGGAAAATTTATCACCGTATGGTTGGTTTACACTGGTCTCCTGCTTGGGCTTCGGATAAGACAGGTTTCATGATAGGAGTAAAGTTCTACTGAGTATTGCATATACACACATCCAATAAGTCATTCAGTTCTATGGTGTATGTGTGCGATTTAAGTCTTAGTTTCCTCTACTCCTTCAGCATGATGATGGTTCATTTCTGACAGATTGCCATGGCTAGATTTAGAGATATATCAGCCCAATAATGATAAGATTTTATTTGACAAAGGAGTTGCACTGGATTTTCTAGTAATACCTCTAAGACTAGATCCTGTAACAATGGTCCTGGAGACACGAGTGATTCCTGCATGTTCTGGGTACGACGGTACTCAAACTTGGCCCCGCCCAATGTGTACATCCCAGGCGGGTCCATCCTCATATCACCATTGAGATAGTAATTGCCATAAATGTCTCTTATTGCAACAAAGTTGTGAGAGTATGTTTTCTCCGTGATATGAACATGTCTGGAGTGCTTTGGTATAACTGTGATGGGGAAGTAAGCTGCAAGAATAAAATATATCAGAGGAAATGTTTTTTACAATTATTTCATCTTCCAATGGCCAATTGACCAACACAAACTAATTACTAGTTACTCTGATGGAAGCTCTCACCAGTGTTCCTTGAGATTTAGTTATATAAGTCTCCAGATATCTTGCACACAAGGATAAATGTTGAGACATGCACATATCTATGCATGTATATGCAAACATACATGCACATGGCAAGGCTGAGCAGCCAGAATGCACCAACAGAAAGAACTACAAATGTATCATAAATGATTGTTCAGGATGATTGTTGTCTCCTAAAGAATAGCTCATTTGCGT
Organism: Hanleya hanleyi; assembly: GCA_036873755.1. Lineage (NCBI taxonomy): Eukaryota > Metazoa > Mollusca > Polyplacophora > Lepidopleurida > Hanleyidae > Hanleya > Hanleya hanleyi. The sequence continues at coordinate 17,259 of JAVTVY010000604.1, forward strand.
ACACTTCGCCATCCATCAGAAGGCTTGCGGATCGTGTGTCTCCATTATCGCGGAGCGATATCCAGTACTTTACCATATTCTGGTCGGTCTTCATCCGGCGGAGAACACACTCGAAAAATCTGATAAATTACAGGTTTACATACCACTTTGGAAACAGATGTTGCCTGGGCTTACAAAATATATAGGTATGAATAACTTTCGTATCATCCAAGAGGTGTGGTAGATCTGTAATTTTGAACAAGTAGGACATCACATGACTCGAAAATGGCGGGTTACGTTGGGGTTACGTTGGTAGACTTTAGCTGATTGGCTGAGGAAGTCACGTGGTATTGATTTCTGGAAATTCCCTCTTGCAGTTGCCGAAAGCAGGCTGAAAATGGATACACACGATCCCAGGGTCAGTCTTACCACGTATAGATGACCCAATTGGTTACAGGTTGCTAATGCATATACCGTAATTGTAAAACACACAAATAGCACATACTGCGTAAGCGGGGTTGCAACCGGAATTCCCCCGTCACCACACGACACGTAGAGTTGTCTCCCCTACATAGGCCACAATTATCTTCTTTGGCATCAGAATCAATTATTAAATCACAACCGAATTTCTGAAAAACAAGATATAGGCCTACTTAGAAAATAGCATGTAAGTGTCTGTGGGGCAAAACAAGAGCATGGATACATATAAAAGGAAGGGCAGGAATCACACATTGTATGAAATATGACCATTACACCAATGTAACTTAATTTGTGCTTGCCATCAATGGTTTTCCTTTCTTTCCCAGGCAATTGATTTTCATCCCTTGGTATTGCTTTTCCTGTGCATAGCTCAGAGGTTCCAAGCCTGAGTCAATCTCTGATGTACAAACTGCTCGAGTGGGCATGTAGTTGATCAACAATTTGTTTTGATTTTAACTCTTTGCAACAAGGTGGCACATTTCCATTCCTTCATAGTTTTGACCTTCACCTCACTACATCCTAAATTCTTCTTTTGATCTTGTTGGTCAGCCATACATATTTTCTGCATTACCATGAATACTTTCCAAAAATCAGTTAACAGGTTTCAATATATTGCAGGTAAACTGTGCGTCTAAAGTTTGACATTCTATTCCATTCATGGAAAACAAGTACAGTGTAACCTCGCTATAACGCTGTTTTTAGGGGGACAAAATTTGAACCACCTTATAGATTTTCAGCCTTACAAAAGGGTTGAAATGATATGCATTTATTGATTTGGGGAACACCACAACACCTGCCTTATATCAGAATCAGCGCTATATCGAAGCACCTAAAAGCGTGGCTAGACTGTAGTCACAAAAGTTGCCTTATTTCAGTGTATTTCAGTGTATACATTTTCTCTGTGTTGATTCACCTTACTTTGAATGGAAGCAGAAAAGTTACGGTAATGGGACTGAAGCTGTAAAATGCATTTCTTTGAAACTTAAAAACACAATTTAAACAACCTTAGTTCTCAAAGGACAATCCATACATGTATTTGGCAAATATATATTTTGTTTTGTATCTTGCTGAATATTTTACAATTATATGTAACATAATATAATGTTTGATATTTATAAATCCATACACACCTGGGAATTATTGTAAAATGAACCACAGAAACAGGAGAAAAGAAGGAAAACTTAGAACCCAGTTGTGAACATTCAGAAGAATCCAACACTATTTTTTTTAGTTGCAATATCATTGTCATATTTTACAACAGCATAAATTATCTCCCCTTTAGTTGTGACAGTTCAACAGTACAAGTTCTCTCCCCTGACTGTGATCAATCACAAAATCTCCCCTGACTGGCCAGTATTTCAGTATTTTTTATCATTTATAAATTTTAAGGATCTATGTTTTAATGAATAATTAAAAAAAATATTTTAATTATTTAGTTATGGACCAGTCCTAAGTGGGAAAGAGAAAACCTATTCTTCAGTGCGAGAACGTCATTAGCTCAATTTGACCAACCAGTGCCCATCATGTGCGGCGATGTTCCGCTCCATTTCAACATGCATTTAGATAGACCAGCATGACACATTTTGCTGTATAAATCATACCAAGCTTATCTCAAGTCCAATATTATATTTCAGTATGTGACCCATACTGTAATTTCAGAATTGTACCTTTTGTTTTTAAAAAAATATCAGCAAAAAACATAATCAGTCCTATTGACTTCTGGGTTAAAGATGAATGGCAAATCTCACAGAGAGAGAGACCACCAGTTCAGCAGTTACCTCATAGTCTGCATTCCTCTATGGTACATATCGAGAAGCAGTAGACAATTACATTGCAATAGAGAATCTCTGCCAAGCAACACTTGAATTCAAACAAGGAACATTTAGTAGAAGAAAGCCAAGTCTATGGATACCAACCCAGAGAGTAAGCAGGTGGGGGTATTTTATCCTAATATCTTGTACTTCAGTTTGTACAGTAGGCCTTTAGAGCCAGTATAAAGATCAAAGGGAACAAATATACTTCACACCTTTTGACAATAAATAGATCAGAAGTGAGTTTGTGTAAATAAGGGGAGACTATCTGAAGTGGATCTAAAGTGGTCATGTATTTGGATTAGTGGTATGTCAAGTTAACAGGTGTCCTAGAGTCAACCTCAGGTCATCCATAGATTCAACAAAAAATGAGTGGGAAGAAAAAAAGTTTGGAGCACAAAGTAGTGTGCACTTTTTTCTTTTGCTTCCCCTTTTGCTCCCTCCCCCCTTCCAATCCCTCCCCCCTGTAGGTGTGAAAATGTTTGTTGTTTACCTTGCAGGTGCCCTGTGTGAAAGTTTTTGTGGTTTACCTTGCAGGTGCCCTCCACACATACATCTGACGAGTACTGGTTGCATGGTGTGCCGTCTCGTACCTGGCTTGACAGTGCCGTTATGAAGTCATAGCCGTGCGCCTGACAATACAGCTTACACTGATCACTCACTGTAAGTAAGTGGGTAAATATTACCATTTGTGAACATCACCTATCACAATTACTGACCACATTACCACCACCTACAGTCGTGAAAATATTGAGGCTTTAATTCTTAGTAAATCTTTTTTTCATTCAATAGTGGCTTACAATTTTCATCCAACTGTCTGAAAACAGTCCAATCGAAATGATTCCCTTCATGTAATCAAGTTATCCAGTTAATAATCTGCACATCGGGTGTCCAGAGTCGGCAGAGCATCAGGCAAGAGAAGATAAATGGATACAATGGTAAAACCGAAAGGGAAAACTAACCTTGATTGATTGTAGTATAAGGCCTCCATTTGTAATAGCTGCCATGGAATGGTCGTCGATCATAGCTCCGACATTGTAAAGCTCTGAAATCCTCTTCCCCCTTACTGCATTTCTGTCAACAACAGGTGCACTCAACATCTATATAACACTTACTACAGTTACATTACAGCCGTTTACGTTAATATTAGTGGTTATTCTTTATGATATAATCGTACACATGTGAGAATGTAATGGTCCTGCTGATCTAAACATATCATTCCTTCATATGTGATTCCAGGTACATGTACACCTACTATGCCACCTCCAATGGTGATAGTGAAACAAAGATGTTTAATCATTCCAAGAAAATAATATTCCTCATGTGGTGTATACCACGAATAAAGGGAGGGGGGGGGGGGGTGGTCATGGGAGAGGTCATAATTTGAGTTGAAATGGTACTTTTTCCTATACAAAGGTTCTTTTCAGATGAAGGTGAACCCTTTAACCCTCTTCCTCATAAAAGAACTCTCGGATTCATCCTTTTGGAAATTTGAAACAACCCCCAAAGACATCCTGGCTACCACCCTGCACCAAATTTTCTAAAACTGCTGATAGTAAAAAATGATATAGTTTGCTATCTTGTGAGGAAAATCCAATCCAGACATTTAGTGTTTGTAATTGACCACAGAGCAGGAAGGGGAGTCTCTGTGGTCATTAAGATCTGCAGGTCCTGGTTAATCTCAAACATGTCCATCCGTTTCATCTCTACCCTCCATATACCTTATCCATATGGTAACAAACTTCTCATCTAGTTTACACATGCCAGGCTAAAACAGACCATATTTTATTTCTTAGTTTAAACAGTATTTCATGGTGATATGTTGGGCTTACCCCATGGCAAAATAAAGGTATATTATGTTTATTTTGGTAAGGATTTAATCATGTTGATTGATTAGAACCTCTAAATTGGTGAGCACAATCTGTATGGATGTTACATCAGATATTGTATTATTTATTACTCAAAATATTCCCAAATACTTTTAAATGGATTATAGAATCGCAACTTCAAAATTAAGACAAAAGGAGAAATCAGCAAAGAGAAAAACATGGGGCTCTGCCTGGGGAACAAGCCTTTTTGGAGTTGCAATTCATTGAGGGTTGGCAGAACTACACCAACATTGCAGCCAGAGCAATTGCTTGAAAAAAAGAAAAGAAAAAAAAAATGGATTAGAAAAAAACCCCAACAACTTAGAAATAAGAAGTTGCATGGGGCTTGGTGTCGCCCTCCAGAGGACAGTGGATGGGTTCATTGAGTGTAGCACGATCGATGTACGGTCCCGGAATATATGATGTGGGCTATAGCTTTGGAAATAGAGGGTGGGGCTTGGTGCCAAAGGGGTGGGAATATATGAGGGTAGGAGGTCAGGATAGCGGATGGGTTGAGTAAGTGTATCATGATGTAAGCACCCGGAATATGAGGGTTTGGTGGGTCAGGCGGGATTAGCTCAAGAGACCTAGGGTGAGGCTGAGACTCAATCTTTGAAATTTTTGCTTCACCTTTTTTGGACATCATTAAGATTCCTATATATCAAGCATTCCACAGCTTAAGCTATAGGCTAGATAAAACTTAGGAAATGATACCAAGGCTACTGAAGAGCTCACCTGACAATATGGATACTGTGATCAGCCATGCCACCCGTAATGATTAGCTAATTAAATATTCACGGAAAGCAGCCATTCTGCAATTTCCCCCACAGAACATCCCACATGATTTGTATGACAATTATGGGCACAATATCAGTTGAGTATTTATTAATACGGTACTCTTAACATTTATTTTGACATGAAATTGTAGTATTCCAGAATGCAAAACATTTCAAGATCCCCCTCCCAAAATTCTGAATAATGCATTTGCTATGTTTGGGGGCAATGAAACTATTATTTATAATACCCTTTACATTTGCCTTTGAATTTGGATGCCAACACTGCATGATGATGGGGGTATGGCAATAGCTCTTTCTGTAATTCATGCAAGCTAATAATGACACACATCAATTTTCACTTTTTAGAGTGTTAGGGTAGGCAAACTCCCTGAATGTAAAAATATAAAGAACCAGTGAAACACCCTACATAAATGCAGTGTGAAGGGTCTAAAACTACTGATGAAAACTGCCAGGCTGGTTACTGTCAGATTGGACAAGCTGCCCCTTAAGTGGACATGGCAGAACTATGTACACAACTAACAACTTTGTAGCAACCCTGGAATTGTGTGTTAAACCCGACAGAGAAATGAAGGCAGTGAGGGCTGTCAGGACTAATAGAGTACTCAGGCAAGATGAGAGTCCTTATGTCTGCAGGTTATAAACAGCTGTGGGTATAACCACAACACCATGGAGTATGTCTACAATGTGGTAATGGCTGGTAATTGGCCAGAATGGGTCAAATCACCCAAAAAACCTGTTTTTTTTTAACTCTTTAATATGAGGGTCTTGTATATATCAATTTCATAACCCCCTGGAAGCCTATGTCCAAGTAATCAGAAACTGCAGTTATTGAACCAAAACTTAAGTTTTCCACCAGAGAACATAAGATATCAGGAGAAAATCAAGCCATGTTTTTTTATTATTTGAGAACATGTACAGTGATCAGTTTGGACCAAAAGTCACAGTTTGGTATATCAATATCTGATATTACCATGATCGAATGCACTTTTAATGATAAATTGATAGTTGGAATATGACACCAATATCTATAATCGCATCTCTGAAAAAAAACATTGGCGAGTTTACATTCAGGGTTTTGCATAAATTAGTTTATTTCAAAATCCCCTCAAACATGCAAGTTTTGCTGCTCTCCTGGTGCATTTTGCTACTAATAATTAATCAGTAACATGAAAATATGCGACATTATACAGATATTTTTCACCAAAATGATTCATTTCACTACCCGAATTATGAAATATTCGTATACACTTGTATGGGAAGGTAATGGTTGACCCTAACCTGGTGATGGTTGAAAACAAGATAACCCCAAGTTGCTCTTCTTTTACATCAAGTTTCTCTTTCTTAAAGGCTAGCTCTACCAAACACCCTTGCACCCTTTGCATGAAAACATATAGAGAAGCTGTGTAAAGAACAAGCTGATATGTTTTTCTTTGAAAAATGACACCTCTGATTTCAGAGTCTGATTTCGATCACGTCATATAATATGGTCTATGTCGGTTGTGTCGAACATCAAATTGTGACGTATGTTGTACAACAATTGTGTATGACAACATCACCATGACATCAACAAAGGCACATGTTTTAGCTTTGTGACATTGTTGGCATTACCCACCTGTATTTGATCTACTCACCTGTGTATTGCACAATCTGTAAGTCCTACTGATCTCCTTACAGGGTTCCCCTCCATACATAGGTCTGTATGAAAGAATATGTACATGACATGATCAGATCAAACAGGGTTCCCCTCCATACATACATGTAGGTCTGTATGAAAGAATATGTACATGACATGATCGGATCAAACAAAGTCAATACAGATATCTCCAGATTGAAATTTTTAGCTGCAGGAGGTGTGCAAAATAAAGACAATAATTGTCAAAATGACGACACGCTGAGGTGAGGCAATTAGGCATCAATTTACACTGGCAATGCTGGATTTATTTATTGGTATCCTTCAGTCAGTGATGTCTTTTATAAGCATCTAACTTGGGACCAGAAAATCTTCAAAGTTGTACAGTTTTGAAGTAATTCGACCAATTTTGAAAACCTCTATCAGATCTATTTTGAACACCTCTATCACACATATTCTGAACCCCACTATCATACATATTTTGAGAACCTCTATCTGACCAATTTTGAACATATCAATCAGACCTATTTTGAACACCTCTATCATACATACTTTGAACACCTCTGTCCAACCTATTTTGAACACCTCTATCAGACCTATTTTGAACACCTATATCAGATGAACATCTTGATCAGACCTATTTTGAACACCTCTATCATACATATTTTGAACACCACTATCAAACGTATTTTAGGCACCTCTATTAGACCAATTATGTACACCTCTTTCATACATATTTTGAACACCTCTATCAGATCTAATTTGAACACCTCTATCATACATATTTTGAACACCTCTACCAAACATATTTTGAACACCTCTATCAAACCTATTTTGGACACCCATATCAGACCTATTATGGACACCTCTGTCAGATCTATTTAGAACACCTCTATGATACATATTTTGAACATCTCTATCATACCTATTTTGTACCCCTCTATTAGACCTATTTTGAGTACCTCTAATCATACATATTTTGAACACCTCTATCAGACCTAGTTTGAACACCTCTACCGGACCTAGTTTGAACACCTCTATCAAATCTATTTTGAACACATCTATCATACACATTTTGAACACCTATATCAAATCTATTTTGGGCACCTCTTATCATACATAGTTTGAAAACCTTTATCATACATATTTTGAACACCTCTATCATACCTATTTTGAACACCTCTATCAGACCTATTTTGAACACCTCTATCATACATATTTTGAACACCTCTATCAGACCTATTTTGAACATCTCTATCAGACCTATTTTGAACACCTATGTCAGACGAACATCTTGATCAGACATATTTTGGACACCTCAATCAGACCTATCCGAATACCTCGATCAGATATATTTTCCAATTTCTGTGGTATTGTCAGTGTTACAGTACTGTACCAGCGCCAAAGTCTTGGCATGATGTCATGTAGTTAATGATGTCATTTCACACCTCCCGCGACTAAAGATTTCAATCTCAAGACCAACCTGTTCAACCTTAGAGTTCATAAAGTTCCATTTTGATGATATTGCTTATACCATGGACAAACTACATGTAATTAGGTTCATTATGACTCCAATTCAAATGTCACATATATGAGATGGACTGAAGAAGATGGTGAATAATTTGAACTATTCGGGTAATTTGACCTGATTCGAAATTTCACAAAATCTTGATAAATGCAGATGTCTTATTATCCAGTGTGTACACAAGTATCTTCAACAGTGACAGTTTATTACTTCCTTTTGAGGTGCTACCGGAGAATTAACTGTAAATAGCAATCGTTCAATATTACTTCACTCTCAAGGTGCTACATTGAATCATCTATATGATCTTGTAAGTTTTGAAGCCAGTCCATATTCTAATGAAGATGAATTGTTCCACATAAAAGATAATTTGAGAATGGCCATCATACCTGGGATTATCACATCTCCTCTCCCGTTGCATAACGCCCCGCCCACAACTGCGTGAGCACTCGGACCAGCTCCGCCAATCTGACCACCCGCCATCTACAGGCTTGGCATGGTCCTTTACTGTCTTCCCACTTAAAACACACAGGCCCTGGATACACCACTGAGGGTAGAAATAGTGGAATTGGAGACAAACTTTTGCAACTCTCAATCTGGGATTTCAAGAGAGCTCCCTGTATGTGACAAGAGGGGAGGGGGTTGTCATGGAAAGAGAGCTAGTGGTATTGGAAAGAGGGCAGTGAGCTGGGACAATGGGAAGAGATGTTTTGTGGAAATGAGTTCTCACAGTAGGAAGGCAAGAAGGTCTTTTCTTTTAAAAAGAGCACTTCACAGTATATGTTAACTGTTACGCTGCTGAATTCTTCTTTATGGTGCACTGCAAAAGTTCCCATTTTTACGATGTATTACATTATTACACCCGGGTTTTATGAGCAAAAATATCATTCATACGTGTGTGTCAAGATTTGCCTTTCGTAGAAGCCGGTTCATAACAGTTCGGTCAACGTTTATTTTATTTTATTTTATGCCGAAATATTTAAAATTGTCATTGTAAATACATTTTATTGTAAGAGGCTATACATTGACTTCACCTTATTATCGCCAAAAACAACGATTTTCAGTGAAATAACGCTCGAAAAACATGCTTTTTTTTCGCTGTTTTCAGCATGGTCATGTTCGTCTATCTGACCACCATTTCCAAAGATCTAGGTCCCGTTGTCAAGGGGAATCCTTGTTCTTTCTATAAATAGTCATTAATTTGATGGATGGCCAATGAAAACACGCGATGATGACGGATTTGGAAACGATAGCGGGATATCCCTTTCATAGAGCTGGAAGCAATGAGTCTCGCGATTGCACAAAGCCATCACGTGGCCGAAATAACTGTCGTTCATTGGCCCAGACGTTGTACTGGAAATTTTCCATAACAAAATGACCACGTAAAAACTGGCGATGGTCGCGGAGGAAGTTGACAGAATTATGTGAAAATAAAGTTTGTTGCGATTATTTCATCGTAATCAACACTATGGAAAGATAAACTGCTTTTATACTTAAAATATACCAAAGAATCATATATTTTGATGGGGTTTTTATATTTTCTGAGCGGCCTTCTCGGCGAGATTTTATGAAAATCTCCCCTCGCGGTATTTATTTATTTTTTTATTTCTTTCACCCGATTTCATTCTTCTAAGACAGCATATGAAGTTTACATCCAGAAAAACAAGACAGACTTAGCTAACAATATACATATGGTTTTTATCAGGTTTCATGCATGGTAAATTTGAAAATATCGATTTTAGACAATGGTATGCGAAGACCGACAAGTTCAAGGCCACTCTCCCGGGCCCCCAGCAGTCTACACTGCAGCCACTCTACCGGGCCCGCAGCAGCGTAACAGTTAAGAAAGTGGTTTTATGGAAAGAGTGTTTTCAGTATGTGTCAAGTGGGGGGTAGGGGGGTGGGAGTGCAAATAGAGGGCTTGCAGTATGTGGGGAGACAGGGTTTTGTGGAAAAAGAGAGCTTGCAGTATTGTATGTGATAAGGTGATTTGTGGGAAAAGGGGCTTACAGTATGATGTGGTAAGAGGGAGATTCGTGGAAAAGGAGGGCTCACAGTATGTAGTAAAAGGGGGTTTTGTGGAAGAAAAGAGCTTATATATATTTATGTCAAAGGGAGTGAGAAAAGGGAGCTTGCAGTATGTGATAAAACGGATGATTTCCTACGCTGTAAAACTTACCTTCACATACCTTATTGCTATCGTGTTCCTACGCGATTGCCCCATTGTAAAACCTTACCACAGAACCAAAAGAAATAGTCCTTGTAATGCCCCAATGCCCATGCGCGAGTACCCAGAATCCTCTCTGTCTGACCACGTCACTTCCTTCTTTCCTCTACAATCGTAGCGGTCAGACGTAGTTCCATTGTGCTCCCGTAAAAGTTTCAAGATCTACATCTGTAATACCACGATATTCCTTGCTCGTAACCTTGGATTACCTACGGAGATTTCCTGGGATATTACCTTGAGAGAGAAGAAGGAATATTACCAAATTCCTGGATTCGAGACCTACCTGGACTTCAAACATTGTCAGGGAGTATTGTCGAATCATAAATAAAGATGGCGTCCGTGTTTTGTGTTGTATGTGGACGATCCAAACCCACGACGGATCCGCATTCAGCTTGTCCGCCGTGTAGAGGGATCTGGTGCGATCAGTATGCCAAGTGTGCAGAATGCGAGCTATGGGCCGACGATGTATTCCAACGATATCTTGTCGGCTCATATGCCAGTGAAGTTTTGCCCCCGCCCGGCTTCGATTGTGCCGAGAGCTTGGTCGGCTCTCCGTCTCGCTCACCTGTGAACGAGCCGGACGAGTCTGCCTCTCTTGATATGTCCGTTACGCAGGATACACTTCCGATCAGCTGAAAGGTTAATGTTAGCGCACCAATGGCGCGCAAACGAAGTGCGCCAACACAAAGGTATAGCGCGCTAATGCCCATGATTATCGGCTGGCCATTGTTCTAACTCTGTTGAATGTAGTCCGTCGACATGACTGGACACAGGCCGCGCGCTATCAGCACGGTCAGACAATGGCTGGAAGCAAGCTGCTTTGTTAGGGAGCGATCGTTCACGCGACAGAGCTCAAGAAAATCAGTTGGGAGTCCACGTGGCATTAATCGGCACGAATTTTTAAAAGGAAATAGATTTAAGATTTATTTTAATCATAAACACTGCTTGCAAAATGGATTGTAATTTGTGCTTCGTCGGACACCTGCTTTCAAAGTTGACCCAGACTTGCGCATCTCACGGAATAGCTTTCTGGTATTAAAGAATAGGTATTTGTTTATTGGAAGTTTCATCTTACGGCCGCTTCTCATACAGATGCGCAAGTTCAAGTCATTCATTTTTATATATTCAAAATTCTTGCAAATTGTGTTAATTTTGACCATTCAAGAGTAAATGCCCGGGATTTTACTACCGGATTATGCAGTGTATAAAAGAGAATGGTAAAACGAACAGTGGACCCACATTATTTATAGCTGAAGTCCCTCCCTCCATCCCCGACATCAAAACCAACATTTCAAATGTGTTAATGTATACTTCCTGTCGAACAGTATAACGGATGTTATATTGTCAGCAAGAAAACAACACTGTAAAGATTAATCATCTCGTTAAGTTTGGCGTAAACAAGTGGAGAATATAAACATAACAGTGCATTCTCTCTCTGACGGGGTAAAGCGATATCCCGCTTTCGTCCAACAAAATGCGCGTCTGTGTCTCATTTGAAAAGAAATGAAATGGCAGTAACTTATTGTTTATGTAGAAATCTCTGTTATTGTTTCTTTTTTGTTGGAACGATGAATGCGTGGGCCATAAATGTTAATTCTTAATTTCTCATCGGAAGTTTCGTGTGCAACCTTTAACAGTCGGGCGGTAACGAATAAAGAGCATATACAATTGGAGTATTTGTCATTCTCTGTAAGGGGCTAATTGATCTTTTGAGTTTCTGTGTATATTTTGGTTAGGCGGTTGTAACAAGACAAGCCAAAGAGACAACTAGTCTGACCGAGCACTGCATGTTGCCCCGATTATGACCTCGACTCGCCCGCGTGTCTGAATTTATACGAAGCTGTATTCATTTGAAATGTTACGTTCAACCGTTTTACTGACCGTTCTGAAAGAGGAGGCGGCCTTCGCAATTTGCACACACCAACGTTTTATGAATTCTGATAATATATTTATCTTTGGGAAACTTTTGGTAATGAAGATTATTCGTAGTCTCAACCGAATGTTCACAAGACGGCCGAGTTTCCTTGGAGCTCAAACAAAAAATAATAGATAATCATTTACAGCATTCTTATAAATATTCTATATATTTTTTTAATTACTTAGCCAGTAATTTAAACTGTAGAATAGATGGTGCATCCCCGACATCAAAACCAACATTTCAAATGTGTTAATGTATACTTCCTGTCGAACAGTATAACGGATGTTATATTGTCAGCAAGAAAACAACTGTAAAGATTAATAATCTCGTTAATTTTGGCGTAAACAAGTGGAGAATATAAACATAACAGTGCATTCTCTCTCGGACGGGGTAAAGCGACATCCCGCTTTCGTCCAACAAAATGCGCGTCTGTGTCTCATTTGAAAAGAAATGAAATGGCAGAGTGGAAGACGGCCGAGTTTCCTTGGAGCGCAAACAAAAAATAATAGATAATCATTTACAGCATTCTTATTGAAGTCAAATATTCTATGTATTTGTTTAATTACTTAGCCAGTAATTTAAACTGTAGAATAGATTGTGTTCTTGCCGTACACCGCTAGAGGGGAACTCTTTGAAAACAATTCGGTGTTAAGCCGCGAAGACTGTTAGCGCGCAATCAGCCAACGGGGAGCCTTTGTTTACCGCCGACATGCTCACAATGGTTCAGTGGTTTGACCGGACTATATTCTACCGGCACGTGGAGGCAACGGTCACATCATGGTGGGGTGTAATAAGTCATGGTGATTAGGCCAGCTCGTTGGCGCGCTAACGGTGCGTAAACACTGTTCACTAATTGGAAGTTTAAGCTGATCGGAAGTGTATGAGTGTAACTCCATCTAGTAATTTGCCGAATGTAGTCAGTATTTCTCCTCCTCCATGTACAAATTCTGTTTCAGGGACCAAGATGGCGAACGAAGATGGCGGACGTCCCGTAGGTAAGTTACTGCACGGGACGCCCTTGACCTTGACGGCCAACTTTGAACCGACATCTATGACGTCACTTCCGACTGAGGGTCCCCTGTTTCGGATTGTCAATCCGGAGACTGTGACTTCCTTGGTCAAGGACTCGTCACTTCCGGAGAATCTGTCTTCATCTCGGCGCAGCTCATCTACGTCTATACCAACTACGGAGATGTCAGCTGTTCCAGCGACCGTAATATCACCTCGCCCAGTGCAGTCTACGGTGATTATTACACCCGTTTCCGGTTTTCCTGCGTCGGGTCATTCCCTACTGAATGTTCCCAGGCTGTCCAGGGCACCTTTACAGCAGCCTTTGTCAGCTCCCCCGCAGCTTGCTCAACCGGACCAGCGTCAACGTGTGCCTGTGTCCAGTTATGACTTCCGGCCAACGGTAGCTCCGAGTTTCTCGGATGCTTATATGCAACCATTGACTTCATACCTTCCGGTATCGTCTTACCTTCCGGTATCATCGTATCACATCGGAACTTCCGCTCCTGTTTCTGCGCATGCTCCGATGTCGGCTACTTCATCCTACTATAGGACTGCCTCTGCGTATGATGTTCCTGCCTATCCATCTGGTTATGGGGTTCCGGGTCATTCATCGATGTATGACACGAGAGTGACGTCATCGATGAACAGACTTCCGGTTACGTCATCGATGTATAGCAGATCGGCTCCCTATGCTGCACCGCCGTACTCTCCGCGTCCTGTACGCAGTGTTGTGTATAGGCCTACTTCATACCCTTCTGTGGCTTCTGTAGTCCGACCTATTGATGTACCACGTCGTGTGTTTCCTACTGCACGTATTCCTACACATCCGACTTCCGGTACATCGGGTGCTCACTTCCGTTCTCCCTCTCCTAGGCCTGTCAGATATGCTATGCCATATCATGCACCTATACTGAGACGACAAGTGAGGGTTGCTCACCCACATTTGCCTAGATACCCAGCTAGGCCGGCGATGTCCCAGTATGCGGCTGCTTCCGGTTCTGCCTTACTTCCCCCTTCTGATAGGCAGTGTCCTCCAGCAACATCTATTCCTGCCAGCCTCTTCGATAGGTTTAATAGATTGTCTGCTGACTTCGCAGCCCTACAGCGTGACATGTTGATGCCTCCTCCACCATCTCCTACACCACTTCCGGTGCCCGAGTGGGCTGGCTATCAACCTCGCCCCGTATCATCAAGGAGGCCGACTTCCGGTTCCCATCCTCAGCTACCACTTGATCTCTCGCAGGGTAGTAGACCTACACCTCCCTCATTTGTGCCCAGGTTTACCCCTGTGAATCCCGGGACAGTGAATAACGCTGAGACGGAAGCGGAAGAACGGACTTCCTTGTTCGATGCTGATCCGGACCTCGCCGCGTCCAGTTACTCTGATACACTGGCTCGCCTTTATGAGTTGTTTCCGGATATGACTCCTCCGCCAATTGTAGAATCCAGAAGGGTTACTGCGATGTCTGATCTCCGACAAGAGCCGTCACATCGCACGTCACTTCCGCCTTCTAGAGCTGTTTTTGAATGTGCTGAACGCATGCGGGATGCCTTCTCACTTCCTAAGACCCAAGATGAGAGGCAACGACAACAGGAGTCTAGATCTCTTTTTAAGAAATCTACTGGTGTCTTCCCGCTGGAGCGACCCGTGTTGCGGTCGTATTCAGTACACGGCTCACCTTGGCATGATCGAGCAGCAGTCCAGGAACCGGAACTCGATCAGTTTCTTGGAGTCTCTCCGCCGAAGAAAGACATTCCTCTTTCTGTTCGTCAGATGTGTCTACTGGAGGACACTTCTAGACAGGAGGTAGCGATTACTTCCCATCTCGATTGGTTTCTTTACGCCATTCGCATGATTCTTAATCGCATACCCCAAACGTCACCTTCCGGTTACGTATCTGTTCCGGTGGATGACGTCAACCTGATGAAGGACTTGCTGACGGCAGCTGCGCGTGCAGACGCGGACTTGATGGCATCCTCAGTCTTCATGTCCGCTATGTTTGTACACTTAAGGCATCTTGCACTGTTTTCGGCCCTGCCTACGTATACCCCAGCCAGTGTGAGATCGACCTTAAGGGAGCAGTCCCCCGCCTCAGGACTTCTGTTTGCCGGTGTACTACCTGAGCTGCAGAATGAAATGTCCGCTGCCAGGACCACACATTCTTACTTTGGTTCGCAACAGAGGAAGCGATCGGCCCCCGAGGCCGCGACGTCGTCTTCCTCGGCCCCGAAGAAAGCTTCATCTTCAAGTTCTTCTTCCGGGGCTGGTGCCAAGAAGGATGTACCCTCCTCCATGTCCTCTTCGAAATCCGGCGGAGGTTCGAAGGGAGGGGGGAGCGGCCACTCTAAACGTGGTGGCGGAAAAGGGAAGTCCGCCAGAGCTTCCAAGAAATGAGGACACGGGCCATGCAGATGTGCTTTCTGCATGGCGAGACCGCACGTTGCTGCTGTTCCCAGTTCCACCAGATCCGGCGCTTCCGGTAGGCGGGAGACTTGTAAGGTTTTGGAGGAATTGGGAGGCAATCCAGGCGGATTCGTGGGTGTTGAACACCCTACGTCATGGGTATCGGCTGGAGTTCGCCACAACTCCTCCGTTGACTACGTCACCCAGGGCGTCTCGAATTCCAGTGCGTCGGGAGCACCTGATGGAGATTCAGAGGTCCGTGGACAAGTTGGTAGTGAAGGGTGCAGCTATAGAACTTCCGCCAAGCGATCTGTCCCCGGGCTTTTATTCTCCGGTGTTCCTGGTCCCCAAGAAGAACACCACCGAAATGCGTATGGTTATAAACCTGCGTCGGTTGAACAAGGACTTCTTGGCCCCGCCTCCTCATTTCCGGATGGAGTCGTTCCGGTCTATTCGTTCGGCTCTGTTACAAGGGGATTGGATGACGTCTCTCGACCTCCAAGATGCATATCTGCATGTTCCGATCTACAGGGCTCATCACAAGTATCTGCGCTTCCTGGTTGGCAACCGGAAGTTCCAGTTACGCGTGCTCCGTTTCGGACTATCCACATCCCCTTGGGTCTTCACCAGAATTTTCAACCCGGTGGCGTCATTCCTGCACACGAGAAGTCTCAAGTACCACTTCTACCTCGACGATTCCCTACTACGGAATCAGTGCAGGGAGGAACTCCGCAAGGACACCAATTTCGTTTGGGAGGTCCTTGTTGCTCTGGGCTATCTTCCTCACGAGGGCAAATCGGAGTTGACACCATCCCAGTCTCGAGTCTTTCTCGGAGTTTCCTACGACACCCTTTCAGCGTTAGCGAAACCTCCGGAAGACCGCTGGAAGAAAATTCTGACGTCGGTGCCGACGTTCCTGTCAGCACCGCACAGACGTGCTCTCCAGTTCGCTGCAATTATCGGCCTGTTAACATCAACTCAGGATGTAACACCTCGAGGTCGGTTGCAGCTTCGGCCGTTGATGATGCACCTCAACAACCATTGGCCGAAACGGCACCTGAATCCTACTGTCCCTGTGACAGAGGATGTCAAACGTCTCCTACGCTGGTGGCTGCAGCCGGAGAACGTGATGATAGGTGTCACCTTCCTACCCTTTCAGCCGTCCCGTCAACTGTTCACGGACGCATCGATGGAAGGATGGGGAGCACATTTGGGTTCGAGGTCAATATCCGGCTTGTGGAACGACAGCCAGAGGAAGCTACATATCAATGTATTGGAGTTTCAGGCCGTAACCCTGTCCATACAGAGATTGCTTCCAGACCTCAAGAACCAACGCTTGTTAGTAGCAACGGACAACACGACAGTCCTCGCCTACATAAACAAGCAGGGAGGGACTCACTCTCCCCAACTGCTGGATCAAGCACAGAAATTCTTCAGCCTTTGTTGGGACAACGGAATTTCTGTGCGAGCTCGCCACATTCCCGGTCATCTGAACGTCTTAGCCGATGCACTGTCCAGACCGAATCAGATAATAGCGACCGAATGGCAGCTCCACGAAGACATCCTAGCCCAGATGTCTCGGATATGGGAGACGCCGAACGTAGATCTGTTCGCCACCCGTTGGAACCATCTACTGCCGGCCTATGTGTCTCCCGTTCCAGATCCAGCAGCCCTGGCAGTCGACGCCCTGTCTTTGGACTGGTCCGACATGATTGCGTACGCCTACCCGCCGCCAGCAATCTTGTCACAAGTCCTCCGGAAGATCCAAGCACAGCCGTGCGTGGTTTACCTTGTGGCTCCGTGGTGGCCCACTCGCCCTTGGTTTCCAGACCTGATGGATCTTCTCATAGACGTACCTCGTCGGCTGCCGCTTTGGTGGAACCTGCTTCGTCAGCCGAGATCCAGCCTGTATCACTCGAATCCCGGTCTATTTCAACTGACCGCGTTCAAGTGCTCCAGCATCAGCTCGTTGAGGCTGGATTTTCTGTCGAAGCGTCCGAAAGGATGGTCCGATCCACCAGAGCATCAACGACTGCGGTGTACCAGAACAAGTGGAAGTCCTTCGCTACCTGGTGTTTTGGACGTGGAATTGTTCCAACCTCTGCCACTGTTCACCAGGTAGCAGACTTCCTTTTGCATCTGTTCCATGACAGGCAGCTTGTTCTGGCCACGGTCGACGGCTATCGGTCCGCTATCTCCAGGGTACTTCAATTGACCACAGGTGTCAACCCATCACTCGACGTCAACCTTTCTGCCCTTCTTCGTTCCTTTCGGGTGGAGAGGCCTACTCCGACGCCGCAGCTTCCTAAATGGGATTTGGCTCTGGTTCTGAGAAGGCTCTCTGAGCCGCCCTTCGAACCCATCGGCACCTGTGAGTTGAAGTTTCTATCTTACAAGACCGTATTTCTGATTGCCTTTGCCTCTGCCGCCCGCGTATCAGAAATCCATGCCTTGGACTTCAGGTCTTTGAGATACAACCCTAAGTGGACCTGGGTGGCGTTATCTACTCTCCCGGATTTTGTTGCGAAGAACCAGTCCCTCCACGACAATCTTCCGAGAGAGTTCGTCATCCCGGCTCTGTCCAACATCCTGTCCGCGGCTGTTGACGATGACAGTCTTGTGCCCCGTCAGAGCTCTCTCCTGTTACCTGGCACGTGTGGAGCATATGAGAGCTGGGCGGGTGCGTCTTTTCATCCCGTTTGGGCCCTCTTCCAAGCAGGAGATATCTAAAAATACTATATCTTCCTGGCTTGCCAAGACTATTCATTTTGCGTACACGGACGTACCACCTGAGGTTATCTCCTTGTCCAAGGTCTCCGCCCATGAGGTCAGGGCCATGGCGGCATCCTGGCCTCTATGGACCAATAGATCCGTGTCCGACATAATGAGGGCCTGCTACTGGAGGAGTAATGTTACCTTCGTGTCTCACTACCTCCGGGATCTGGCGCTCCAACGACGGGACATCTTCTCACTGGGACCCCTGGTGGCTGCCCAGTCAGTTGCGGACCCGTCTACGCACTAGACCTCCTAGTGATTTTACCATTTTTTTTAAAAATCTGGTAAGTGTCTGCTCTCCCCAAATTTTCAAAAAAAAGGGGGGGGGGCGGGAGGTTTTGGTCTAGTGCTTGTCAGCCATTCAC
Organism: Hanleya hanleyi; assembly: GCA_036873755.1. NCBI lineage: Eukaryota > Metazoa > Mollusca > Polyplacophora > Lepidopleurida > Hanleyidae > Hanleya > Hanleya hanleyi. The sequence goes on from JAVTVY010000604.1 coordinate 36,046, forward strand.
T
>JAVTVY010000605.1:0-34673 GCA_036873755.1 Hanleya hanleyi
CGACCACTACACCTACGACAAACGGACGCCGGGTCTGTTTAAACTCGAGTGGAGTGGAGATGCCATGATCGCCCTGTCGTCCAAGACGTACTATTGTTACGGAGGAGATGGAAACAACAAGTTTAGTTGTAAAGGCGTCAACCGACGTGACCCTGCCATCGACAAAGCTCTCTACCTGGACGTATTGCAGAGCCAGGCCAGTGCCAGTGGCACCAACCGAGGATTCCGGGTGGTGGACCACCAGATGCGCACCTATATCCAGCAACGAGACGCCTTTACTTTTTTTTATCCGAAACGGAAAGTATTGGCCGACGGTGTGAGCACTACCTACTTGGACTTGTAAAAAATGTGGAACACTAATAACTGTGGAGTCACGAGTTATAAAAACTGTAAAAGTCGGGATGGCCGAGTGGTCTAAGGCGCCGGTATTAAGTGCCGGTGGGGTGATACCCTGCGTAGGTTCAAATCCTACTCCTGACAAAACTTTTTTTATATATACTACTACTATTCTATGTGTGTACATACCCCTACTATTTGTATTCTATAGTTGTATAACTCCTTGCTTGTTGACTTAAATAAAAAAAAAGAAAGTCAAAACCCATCCTTGTGTTTTTTCATCATCATTTTTATTCAACGTCAGAACAACAACGTCATAACGATAATAATAATAAAACAAGATGCGCGCGCAGAGTACATTAAGTTAACCAGAGAAATGGAGCATGCACATTAAAACGAGAGGCCGTCCAGTCATAGACGAGGACATCCCGGTCTTCGGCTTGACCATAATCATCAAACATATGTACAATGGTGGGCATAGAATGTCCTCTACTCCGGTGAGTGAGATAAAACACACAGTACTGTCCGCACACACTAGTCAAGGGTCCTTGTAATCTTTGCGTATTCCAACGCCACTCTGTCGTAGAGACGTCCATGAATTTCACCAAATCGGCATGGAGGGGTGCAAGTCCGTAGGAATCAAAGTATTCGCCTTCACCTAGGGTGTCCACGTACACCGCTACCCAATGTTCACCGGGTCGACTCTTTGTGTCTGTATTCAGGATGTAGGCTGCTGGGGTAGTGGAGTGGGAAACACATTGCGTGGAAACACACCTCGAAAGGGGATCTTGGGATCTCGCTGGAGTATGCTCATCAGCTGCTCTGTATCCATCTTAGGTGGCAAAGTCACACAGCACGTTTCTTTGGTGATCCACGCTGATGACGTTATCAAACTCGGCATAGCAAATCACGTTAATAGTGTCGGGTACAGGGATGGAGAAACGCAGTTCCAACCGTAGGTTTCCTTTCTTGAGCAAAGCCAGTTGATGATCGTGTTCCAAGGTGGGGGTGAGGTCAAAGGCGAACAATGTGTATCCCTTCATAAAGTCGTCTCGACTGATGGTATTGCCTTCGTCCTGGTTGTTTTGTCCTGTAGCTGTAAACAGGTTCAGGTAGGTCCGCACATAGTTTCCCTTAGTAAAGTCCGGTTGTAATGGCCGGGCTGGAATTTGATGGCCGGCCACGTGCAGTGCCACAAAGTTAATGTTGAAATGTTTAAAATTGAACGGATTCTCAGCCCAATTTCCATTGAATGCGGTGTTGGTCACACACGCCAGGGTAAGACGTTTAGGCAGATCCCCTAGAAATAAATTTTCACGATTGGCCATCATCGTACCTGTGGGTACAGAGAACACCTTGGTCTGTACGCGTCGGATGGGGTACATGGCTGGTTTTTTCGCTAAGGCTTCCATGTGACCCAGCAACACACCCTGTTGCAAATCTACCGTACGGACAAACAGGGCTGCATCTTCAATGACGATCTGGTAATCGATATCGCCCTCGCCACCGCACATTAAGGCGAACTTAGGTAAGGACCGGATCAACTTGATCTTGATGGATACACCGTTCATCATGTAGCGGTCTTGCATGAACAGATCGGCGTGCAGTCGTCCCATCATATCGATGGACTTGCTTTTGGCTGCCAGTTTTTTGCGTGACTCGAACCCACCATTGCCACCGGTTATGTTGTCCAGGTATCCGGGTCTATCCCTGAAGTACAGCTCAGCTTGTAAGTGTGATTCTTTGGCATCAATACCGTACGACAACATCGTCTCCATGTAGGCTCGGTACGGGTACGTATTGGTGGACGTACTGATGAGTTTATCGTTCAGACCTATATCCACCTGTTGGAACAAGGAGTGCAGCCAAAGATTCACCGGGCCTACTGGCGCATCGACCGCTATGTCCGTCCCGTCCCTATTCGTTATTTTGGCTTTCACGTACAAGTAGGTGTGGGCTAAATCCAGGTAGGCCGTATCTTTGTTTTCAATGGTAAATTCTACGGGCCCCACCCCCGCCAGGCTAGCCAGGGGTCGATGTTCTACCCAACGTCCTTCGCCTACACTCGTTTGGGTGGGTGGAGTAGTCCACAAATCCAATTCACTGTTGGTAGACGGACACGATAAAGAACCCAGATGTAGGCGCGGACGTCAGCGAAAGCACACCGTGAATACCCCAATTCGATGGGCTGATTGTTCGATCGCTGATTGGTTCTTTTTCTCGACCGCTGATTGGCTCTTTTTCTCGACCGCTGATTGGTCCACATGGAACTGCCCATCTTTCCCAGGTTCATGTAGAATCCCCTTTTTGTGCTCAAGCTCTGACTATAGCGATGCCGCAACATTGTCCCATTGGACATTGGACCGTCTACCTGGAGGTCACCCTTTGACCTTTTGACCCGCGTCCGCGCGCGCGCGCGCACACTACCGGGAATGACGCGCACTTCCGGAGAACGCGCGCGCGCGCTGCGGCCGGGGCGGGGCGGGGCGGGAAAACACCCCGGCGGTTGAACATTGCAACTCTTGTATGTTTGGAGGTAGTGTTTAGTGAAAACCCGGAAGTGACGTTACAACCCACGTCACCTGCGTATATACTCCTGTAAAATAGAGCCGATTTTATTTCTTTGGAAGGGACAAGGTGAATTGCGCTTTTTATACTACTAAACTGTGATGTAGATTACATCTTACATAGGCCTTAAGGCCGTGATATGCCTATGAAGTATTCTGGGGCATGGTCAATACTTTCCAATTTTCCCTTCGTCTACTACTCGCCGATTTTTTTGATTTTTTTATTATTTATTTATTTATTTATTTATTTATTTATTTCCTCGAGAGCTTTAAAATAAGACCTCACTCTACCCCATCGGGCCACTAGTGCTCCAACATGTCCACCCCGTATGGATTGATACATACCAATATCCCAGTATATGAGTGTATATGGGTCTATATGGATCTATATGGATCTATATACAAGCCTACGCGGTACTTTCAAATTTTTTTCCATCGTATTCTACATGATCAACCTCATAGCTCATAGTAAAAGCCATAAAAAAACCCGATCACCCCTATACCCATTCAGGCTAAATATAGCGGACATGATCTTCGAATTGGTCTAGTCCGAGTTGTCTCCCTTGCACCAAAGCGAATAGATGGCGCTGTGGTTTGAACGACTTTATTATCCGGGGAAATTTTGGTGTTCAGTAGCCATTTTGTGTTTTCTGAGCGGGAGAACATTCTCTGTTGCAGTGTATAACGGAACTTTGTTCCATTTCGGTATCCGCTGAGATGAATAATGTGATCTGCATCATGCATCGCCTGCATGTCACACGTAGACTGAAATCGAGGGAGTGTGCTGTGTTCCAGCGGACGCATCAATTTGTGTGATATCCGACAGGAAACGTGAAAATTGATATTCTTTCACAGATTTCGAAGTGTATAGGCCTACAGTTCTGGTGAGAATGAACGCAGCCTTTATGATCAGCGATTGAACGATAATGTAGGCCACCGAACAGGTTTTGTGGAATCAACATTGTGTAACGACTGGAGGGATTTTATCGGACATGTGCAGTACGGAACGCTTATCGTGGCAGTCCGTATAATTTGTCAATTTTTGTGTTTGGCACGACAACAGTGAAAGCTGATGGATGAAATTCTACTCCACGGGGAACGGTAACGAATGAATGGAATATCTTACCAAACTCTCAGGTAGGATGTGGGTTTCAGGAGTTCACCGGGTGTGACAATTTCTTTATAATGATTTGTGATAAAAGCGGGTAAAACCTAATGTCAAAATCTCCTTGAAGGTCACGGAGATGTCGATTTATTGCTGATCAGCTGATTTCCAGGACAGACAGACATTATTTCGGCTCTTTTCTCTTCGAAATTCTTGTAATTTGCTCAATACAAATAAATATTTAAATTGACTCTGAGTTTTCTGTTGGCATTATTTCATAAAACATATCATCTCGTCGGTATAGTGTCGGTATGGCAAATTGGTCATGAGAAATGTTGGCGATCTTGGAGAAGTTGGCAGGATATCATACAGGAAGAAATATTTCTAATGAAGGCTGACGGTCTGGTGTGAGATACTGAATGATTCTTCGATTTTTTGCCATGGGATGCTCTTTGAAAAAGTTATTGGGTGCTCTTAGGAAAAGATCGGAGATGCACTTTGGAAAATTGAGCCGCTGTTGCTTGTCTCTCTCGGCTCATGCAAGATTTAGAAACAGCATTCTCCGGAAGCATAGGAAAATTGTAACATCTCGTTTAGATCATCAAAAATTTGGTCTACATCTGGAGTAACATCCGGTGTAGTTGTTGTCAAGGCGAAGAAATTATCCAGCGGCGAAGTTTCTGCAGGCTGTTGACAATGAATTGGTGCAGGGTAGTTCCGGGGTTCAGGTGCGACTAAGGGGGTGATTCTATCATCTAATCGAGGTTCATCGTGTACCAAATTCATGATACTGTCGAGGCGTTGTACTTGATTATCATGATTTGTGAACAAATCTGATGTGTTGTCAATATCCATGAGTTGCGCCAAGGGTAAATCCATGACTGAGCACTCAGAGATTAATTGTGAATAATTAAAAAAAATGTGGTATTTATAGTGTAAGACACGCGCGCATGCGCAGCGAAAACACACTGGTTGTATCGTGTGCTACGCTGCTGAAGAAAAAATATATGTGTGTTTGTTTAACAATTATAAACAGCTTTTCATTTTACAATCAATGTCAGGACACCTGTAAATTTTATTACAAGTTAAACTCAGGTCATTCATTAGTGTTATATTTAAAATTTAACAACCTAACACTAGAATAGAGGATTATTTTTATTAATTTTAGGCATTTTAAAAATCATAAAGTTAGTGTACGGTAGTGTAAAACCCAGGTACATTGGAAAATAATTTAATTTTCCTGGCTAAAAAAAATACGTGTACACTATGGATTAGTGTTATCATAATTCCGAGAAAATTGTAACGGATTTATGAAAAAAAATAAGAAATTTTTATGCTTGAACAATGATAACAAAGCACACTTGGCGGCCATGCATATCTTGTACTCACTGACACTTGGCGGCCATCTTGTCCCACCTCCCACAGCTTGCACTCTCTGACACTGGCGGCCATCTTGTCCCACCTCCCACATCATGACACTCGCGGCCATCTTGTCCCACCTCCCACAGCGGCCATCCCCACCTCCCACAGACCACTAAAAGTATAAATACGTGTATATTGTAACAGTTATTCACCCATACAATCATGAATTCAACAAGACGTGAGCTGTTTACACAGCATCCCGTTAGGGACCCGAGAAATGCCGCTACGCAATACCCAGAGCTGGTTAGCGTTCTGGAAAATGATGGAATGAGGGTAACCACCAGTTTTCAAAGGGAATTGGAAAACGAAAGAACCATCTTAACACGCAGTACCGAAGAATTAGAAGAACTGCGGCGAACTGTGGAAGAAAATGTACAATTGGAAAGACTAAGGGATGCATATGACGCAGAAATAGGCACGATGGAAACCCTACAAGAACCTGATAATGACTCAACTGATGAGGAACTACAAGATGAACTGCCATGGTTAAATAGTAGACGTGGGCCCACGACAACGCCTGGTGAAATTCCAATGATTTCAACTACCGCCGAAACTCCACCACAACAATGCTGTGGGTGTGAAGCCCAGGTAACCCGCCTGAACAACTTGATTAATGAACTGAAAGAAGACGCGATTAAAATGCGCGAGGACAGGCCTTATTTTTTGACGCGAACGCTCGTTCAGGTTACGTGAAGGTTACGCAAATCATATTTTACGCGAACGGTCACCGTTCACGTGGGGCGAATTTGATCTGCCAGCAAGTCACAAGTCGGCATTGTCTGTCTGCACAAAGTGAAAATAAAATAAAAAGTGGCGACAGCGATATTTCCGCGTATACCGTCCACTTTCTCTTTCTCCTTTTGTCGACTGGCAGGCTAATTTACATGGCCGTGGTTGTTTGATAAATCATGAATTGCTTATGGCCTAGTTAAATTGTTTGTGTCGGAGTGGTTTCGTTTTCACTGGCCAGACAATTACGCATGCCCAGATGGAAATAGGTCGGCACTGAAACTATTTGCCGAGAAGTGGAGACTGTCTAGTCGTTGGAATTGACCAATAAATTGAAATAATGGAGGTTATTTGATGCACAATAAATCATTTTGAAACCCTGAACATACATTCAGAACATATTTGGCATTTTACAGCTTTAGAAATATTTAGGAATCGCATTTCGGCAAAAATAATGTACCGTAAAACTCACGTAAGCACTGGAATTTTATCACGTTCAGAATACTACCGATGCCGATAGACGGTCTGTTTTGCTTCATCTCGACTAAATAACTCGTCTGAATTATTATAGATGTCACGGTATGTATTCCTGGTTACTCGTAGCATAACGAATATTGAATATTTATTAAAAATTCCAAGTGAATCGGTAAAAATCCTTTTGTTTACGCGACGTGTGGCTTACCTCAGCAAAACCAAACGACATTTAACGATATTTTATGTTAATGAGCAGTTGGAGCAGTTTGACCAATCAGGAAGTCGGGTTACGTCAGGTGACCAGCATTTTCGCGGGTTTATTGGGGTTGAATGAGAAGGATTCGAAACACATGACCATTTTCACCCAATAAAATCGACGCATTTTTACTATTGTTGTGTTGAAATGAAAGCAGAGTTGTTGCCCTTCAATTTGATATCTTTAACGTGGGGAGGGGCTTCCGGGATTTCGTTGCAGAAGCTTGTAAACAAGGTGCGTTTTACGCGTTTCAACAAACTTTTCTGAATAAATGACGCTCTGTTTTACATTTGTAGACGATCTTCACATAACTAAGCGTATTTTTTAGTAATAAACACCGAACTCACGTGAAATAATTAATGAAATAATACGTTTTATTTGGAGTAAGCCGTGTCTGGTTTGATTTTTCCACACGTGGCTCCAAATTGTTTCGAAAATTTACGTAACCTTTCACGTAACCGATCGGTTACGCAACGAAGTTGGTGCGTAACCGAACGATCGGTTACGTACGCTAAAAATCACGCGAACGGTAAATCGTTCACGCCAGATTTTGAAAAAATAAGGCCTGCGAGGAGCTTGACACACAATACGAACAACTGGATAAAGAGCGCAAAATATCACGCTGTAGCATATGTACAGATGACCAAAGCCAGTTTGCTGTTTTACCATGCGGTCATTTATGTCTATGTGCCGATTGTTGGGTGACACTGACGTGTGTAGGAGACATGTGCCATTGCACTGAGGCCGGCGAGAACCATCTCAAAATAAAATGTCCAATTTGTCGGAAACATGTAGCAGGAATAAAGAAAATCTACCGTGCCTAAGTGTGGTGGTGGAGTAACACTAACGGCCCTTTTCAGGGCCAACCATCTTCCCCGGAAGAGGAACTTCTAACTTTTGCACAAAAATTAACATCAGACCCCATCATTGTTATGCCCCAAGAAAAATTTTTCAATTTTTTCAATTTTTTAACAATTAAATATTGAAAAACGGAAAAAGGGGGGGAGGGGGGAGGGGGGGAGGGAAAGGAAAATGGAAGCCAAAAATTTTTTTTTTTTTTAAAACTTAATAAAAAAGAGAAAAAAGATTCATGGCGCCAAAAAAAATCTTTTTCATTTTCTATGTTTTTTTAACAATTAAAAATTGAAATTAGTGAAATTAGCGAAAAAAAAAGGGTGTAATTATCACCCTATAGCAAAAAAAAATTGTTTTTAAAATGGGCCAATGGGATCGAGTGAGGTATCAAATTGAAGGTGAGGAGAAGGGCTATCTGATGCACTGGGTATGAGATTGAAATATCGGCATTCTGCGCATGCGCGGCAGTGAAGGGTGTAAATTATCACCCTATAGCAAAAAATTGTTTTAAAAATGAGCCAATGGGGTCGAGTGAGGTATCAAATTGAAGGTAAGGAGAAGGGCTATCTGATGCACTGGGTGGAAGATTGAATTAGGGTGATTCTGCGCATGCGCGACGGCCTAAAGGTATGAAAATACACGTATTGGAACTAGGGAACAAAAGAATGAACACTAAGCATTTTTTGTAATTTTCTACTTTATTAACACAAATAGAATGAACGTATTCACAAGGGTATTGAATTTAATACAATTATATATGAATATTGAATGTTTTTAATACAATTAACAGTCAAAAAACTCTGAAATTTTAATAACAATTATACGCTCTCAAGCCACTTGAATGAAGGTGTATGGTAATAAATGTTCTGTTCAACACTGGTTCTGTTCAATAGTTCGCCATCAAGACTTGTTTGAATTCATCATCAGCTTTCCGGCCTTGGTGCACGTAAATGTATGTTATAATTTCTTCACGTGGAATTTTGGACAGGCAAGCCGCTTCAACTCCCAGGGCAATTTCCGTCTCCGTCACGGCCTCCAGTGCTTCAGTGATCATTGCGTATGACGGTACTGGAGTGTCCTGTGGAATTTTAGGTCTGATGAGCTGCAAGACTGTATCGATGTACTTGAGGTAAATATAGTGAGACACCTGGTAGACCAGAGCTGAACCAATGGAACTTGCGAGACTCTGTAACTTCCGCCAGGCTGTTAATTTGAAAGTGACACCCTGAGGACAAGGTACGAGCTGTTGCGTATCTAACTGCATACGCCATTTACGAATATGAACGAGCAGCTCATCGTTGTAATATGCACAGCTCACATAAATGTCGTCACCCACATGAAATTTCGCTTCATCACGCCCGTCGTCGCGAATAACTGCATCGATGGCGTAATCAAGGGCCTGCAGTTTTTGCCAGCTCTCTAAGTTCAGGGTAATATGCTTACCGGGTTTGTCGCCAAAGCCCGCCGCATTCAAATGCAATTCTGCGTCTTTCACACTCACTGTCAAATAAGGTGAGAGCTCCCAAATGTCCTTGTGGGCTGCCTGGTAAGCTTGCTGGATCAGATTATTAATCTCCTGGACAGACAGAGGAAGTTCTACCTCTTGTTTCACAGGCACTTGCTGGGGTACAACTACTGACTCAGGTATAACTAACGGTGTTAGTCGGGGGCGTTTGGAGCGTGAAACGCGTTTGGCCGGTGTAGTACTCGCCTCTGGGGTAGTGTACGCACGTTTGCTAGCTGTAGTACGCTGTTCGGTAGTGGTAGCTAAGATATCTTCATCTTGTATAACGTCGGCTTCAAGTAGATCCGCTAGTTCGTCATTTCCCGTGATCTTCAACACCGCCACGAAGGCTAGAAATGCATAGGGGCTAGAGCGCAGTACACCATCGATGAGGGCTGTGTTTTGGGCTGAAGTCGTTTTCTCCGCCATGATTTCGTCGACACGCTGTTGGAGGAGTATGTTTCTATCCATAAGGCTATAACATATTTCTTCTACCCTGTACGAAACTCACTCACTTAAAATCTTACGTGTTTCACGCAAGTTTCTGATCAGAATCTCTCGAGAGAAAATCATATGAGAACATACATGAAAACTTACGTGAAATTTAACATGCAAATGAGGTGTTTTCTCATAAGAATGGAGCAGAGTCTCGTAAGAATCTTATGAGATCTCACGTGAGATCTTACGTGAGTTCTCACATGAGATCTCATAAGAGATCTCTCGTGAGATTTCAGGACCCAAGCACTTGATTCAACAAACACAGGAAGGAAGCAATCAGAGATTGCTCAATTGTATGCCCCCCCCCCCCTTCCGCTTTAATCCGACACTGCCCCGCCATTGTTCTGTTGTTTATTGGTTGGTGGAGGCCTAATTTGGATAATTATAAAAATTCTGTTTCTGTCACTTTTTTTGCCATGCCTCACATAATACATATTCCAAGTATCAGCCAACAAGTGATAATACGATGTTTCGATGCAAGATGGTCGCCAGGGCTTTCGCCAAATCCGAAAATGTGACCTGGTTATGAGACCTACATTCCTTGGGAGTATATTGTGGTGAAATTATGAAGCGATCAGTGAACTTTGAATTTTGCACCCAATTCACTCTTTTTGGGGCAACTTCATACTTTAATTTCAGGACCTATGTTGTCTGCTTTGGAATGTAGGATAACATATAATATAGCCATTTTTCTGGTCCAAATTGGTTATGGACTGAGATCCAGCCTGGACAAATGAATATATCCCATTCACTTTAGTTTTGATAAACAAAGGGCCATAACTCTTGAAAATATAACCGAAAGCAGAGAAACTTCACGCTGCACACCAATGGGTCACTGACCACATATCATGCAAATTTCATACTTGTCCATACAATATTAACCGAGATCCAGCCCTACAAGTCTCAAAGATTTGAAGAAAAAAGGGCCATAACTGTTGAAAATATACGCGAAATGTGGAGAAACTTCACGCTGCACAACTACAGGGCACTGACCACATATCCTGCAAATTTCATAATTGTCCATACAATATTAACCGAGATCCAGCCCGGACAAGTCCCAATTCACACAAATTTGAACAAAAAAGGGCCATAACTCTTGAAAATATATGCGAAACGCGGAGAAACTTCACGCTGCACAACTACAGGGCACTGACAACATATCCTGCAAATTTCATAATTGTCCATACAATATTAACCGAGATCCAGCCCGGACAAGTCCCAATTCACACAAATTTAAAGAAAAAAGGGCCATAACTCTTGAAAATATATGTGAAACGCGGAGAAACTTCACGCTGCACAACTACAGGGCACTGACAACATATCCTGCAAATTTCATAATTGTCCATACAATATTAACCGAGATCCAGCCCGGACAAGTCCCAATTCACGAAGAATTCAGGAACAAAGGGCCATAACTCTTGAAAATATAAGCGAAACGTGAAGAAACTTTACGCTGCACAACTGTGGGGCACTGACCACATATCATGCAAATTTCATACTTGTCCATACAATATTAACCAAGATCCAGCCCGGACAAGTCCCATTCACAGAGATTTCAGAAAAAGGGCCATAACTCTTGAAAATTATACCGGAACTCGGAAAAAACTCAACGCTGCACATCTACGAGGCACTAGCCACATTCCATGCAAGTTTCAATCCTGTCCATCAAATATTAACCGAGATATTGCTCGGACAAGAAATTCGGACGGACAGACGGACAGACGGACAGACAGACAGACAGACTGACAGACGGACGGACGGACAAAGCGATCGCTATATGCCCCCCCTCTAGTTAGAGGGGGGGCATAAAGATTGGCTAAACCATAATGGACCATCAATTCCAATGCTTCAATTTTGTCTACAGTGAGTGAAGCATGGTACAGGACATGTAAGCTTGGTACACATAAGCCTCAATTTGTTATAAGGTTAAAATCTTTAAATACATACAGAAACAAAGAGTAAAACCTGTTTACAAACAAGATGATTCATTCTTCACAAAGTTTTCACAGAACATGTTGTTGTTGTCCAGTGTGATCTTTTCAAACTTGCAGGTTAATTAGCCAGCAAACATAGTTTCTGAAATATCCCTATGATCCCAATAAACCTACCTCAATAACTGTTCCTTTTCTCAATACTTTAGCATTGTATTTCACCAGTAAACCATCTAAAACTTGTATTCCTGAGTAAGGACACACCAACCATATCCCTTGTGACAATTTCCCTCCTAATGTTCAATTTTCCCTCCAAAACTTACACAAAGGATTCCAGTCAGTAAATGGATACCAAGCCTATAATCTCATAAGAGATCTCTTGTGAGTATTTGGACTCTGTTCAATATGAACATTTTCTCTTCAGATTTTGTCAAAGTCCTGAAACTTATATGATCTCTCGTGAGAAAAAGGGACTCAGTTGTTTTCCCATATATTTCTTCTGGTCAGAATGGAAAACCTCACAAGAGATATTTTCTCATATGGTTCCTCGATGATTTCATTTCCTCACAAGAGATTTAAGTGAGAAAAGTAAAACCTTGCCTCGTCTCATATGTGTCTTACTAGTTGAGGAGAGTTTCTCACCAGAATCTCGTAAGAATCTTACTAGAAACATGTCAGATTATATGAGAGTGTTTGGTACGGGTCACGCTGCATCTCATCAATCAGACGAACACGGTACTTTGCAAACCTCTCTAAATATGATGATGACGCCATGACTAGGGGCTCCAGGCTGGTGAGCAACTGCTACGGTGTAAAAGTCTTATTACAAGCGGCTAGGCAGGCAGGAGGACTGGTTGGCGGGCTGGCTGGCTGGCTGATCAAGTCAGGTCAGGTAAGTCAGATTGAATACATCCTTTCCCTAAAAATCAACTCCTTTTATACATTTTACTACTCGCGGCCATCTTGTACCCACCTCCCACATGGCGGCCATCTTGTACCCACCTCCCACATGGCGGCCATCTTGTACCCACCTCCCACATGGCGGCCATCTTGTACCCACCTCCCACATGGCGGCCATCTTGTACCCACCTCCCACATGGCGGCCATCTTGTACCCACCTCCCACATGGCGGCCATCTTGTACCCACCTCCCACATGGCGGCCATCTTGTACCCACGGCCATCTTGTACCCACCTCCCACATGGCGGCCATCTTGTACCCACCTCCCACATGGCGGCCATCTTGTACCCACCTCCCACATCATGACACTCGCGGCCATCTTGTACCCACCTCCCACATGGCGGCCAATCCCACATGGCGGCCATCTTGTACCCACCTCCCACATGGCGGCCATCTTGTACCCACCTCCCACATGGCGGCCATACGCATGCGCACACCGCCCCATTTTACACACTTATGACGTCACACCAGGTTCTGCGCATGCGCAGTGAGGCGCTATTCCCTCAATTTACGCTTTGTATACTACTACTATGTTCAACACTGGTTCTGTTCAATAGTTCGCCATCAAGACTTGTTTGAATTCATCATCAGCTTTCCGGCCTTGGTGCACGTAAATGTATGTTATAATTTCTTCACGTGGAATTTTGGACAGGCAAGCCGCTTCAACTCCCAGGGCAATTTCCGTCTCGGTCACGGCCTCCAGTGCTTCAGTGATCATTGCGTATGACGGTACTGGAGTGTCCTGTGGAATTTTAGGTCTGATGAGCTGCAAGACTGTATCGATGTACTTGAGGTAAATATAGTGAGACACCTGGTAGACCAGAGCTGAACCAATGGAACTTGCAAGACTCTGTAACTTCCGCCAGGCTGTTAATTTGAAAGTAACACCCTGAGGACAAGGTACGAGCTGTTGCGTATCTAACTGCATACGCCATTTACGAATATGAACGAGCAGCTCATCGTTGTAATATGCACAGCTCACATAAATGTCGTCACCCACATGAAATTTCGCTTCATCACGCCCGTCGTCGCGAATAACTGCATCGATGGCGTAATCAAGGGCCTGCAGTTTTTGCCAGCTCTCTAAGTTCAGGGTAATATGCTTACCGGGTTTGTCGCCAAAGCCCGCCGCATTCAAATGCAATTCTGCGTCTTTCACACTCACTGTCAAATAAGGTGAGAGCTCCCAAATGTCCTTGTGGGCTGCCTGGTAAGCTTGCTGGATCAGATTATTAATCTCCTGGACAGACAGAGGAAGTTCTACCTCTTGTTTCACAGGCACTTGCTGGGGTACAACTACTGACTCAGGTATAACTAACGGTGTTAGTCGGGGGCGTTTGGAGCGTGAAACGCGTTTGGCCGGTGTAGTACTCACCTCTGGGGTAGTGTACGCACGTTTGCTAGCTGTAGTACGCTGTTCGGTAGTGGTAGCTAAGATATCTTCATCTTGTATAACGTCGGCTTCAAGTAGATCCGCTAGTTCGTCATTTCCCGTGATCTTCAACACCGCCACGAAGGCTAGAAATGCATAGGGGCTAGAGCGCAGTACACCATCGATGAGGGCTGTGTTTTGGGCTGAAGTCGTTTTCTCCGCCATGATTTCGTCGACACGCTGTTGGAGGAGTATGTTTCTATCCATAAGGCTATAACATATTTCTTCTACACGCTGCATCTCATCAATCAGACGAACACGGTACTTTGCAAACCTCTCTAAATATGATGATGACGCCATGACTAGGGGCTCCAGGCTGGTGAGCAACTGCTACGGTGTAAAAGTCTTATTACAAGCGGCTAGGCAGGCAGGAGGACTGGTTGGCGGGCTGGCTGGCTGATCAAGTCAGGTCAGGTAAGTCAGATTGAATACATCCTTTCCCTAAAAATAAACTCCTTTTATACATTTTACTACTCGCGGCCATCTTGTACCCACCTCCCACATGGCGGCCATCTTGTACCCACGTCCCACATGGCGGCCATCTTGTACCCACCTCCCACATGGCGGCCATCTTGTACCCACCTCCCACATGGCGGCCATCTTGTACCCACCTCCCACATGGCGGCCATCTTGTACCCACCTCCCACATGGCGGCCATCCTGTACCCACCTCCCACATGGCGGCCATCTTGTACCCACCTCCCACATGGCGGCCATCTTGTACCCACCTCCCACATGGCGGCCATCTTGTACCCACCTCCCACATGGCGGCCATCTTGTACCCACCTCCCACATCATGACACTCGCGGCCATCTTGTACCCACCTCCCACATGGCGGCCAATCCCACATGGCGGCCATCTTGTACCCACCTTCCACATGGCGGCCATCTTGTACCCACCTCCCACATGGCGGCCATCTTGTACCCACCTCCCACATGGCGGCCATACGCATGCGCACACCGCCCCATTTTACACACTTATGACGTCACACCAGGTTCTGCGCATGCGCAGTGAGGCGCTATTCCCTCAATTTACGCTTTGTATACTACTCAGCTGAGCTAATTGTATTGCGGTAGTCCATACCACGGGGCACGACAAGCCATCCCTTGGAGCAAGAAAAATAGATAAATTCCTCTAAATTTGAGAAATAGTCTGAAATTGAATTTTATATTCAAAGTATGTGGAAAATGTATACGAGTTAGTAAGTGAACGTAACTAGCTGCAACATCCATGGGCGCCATAACGACAGTCGATGATATATTTTGGTGAAACGTTGTGCATTACAGATAATAAACCTCATTTGTAGGACGTTTATGAAATAAGTACCTGGGTGTGAAACTCCGCTTTTCCTTGGGGTGACGTGGCCGATCACAAGGTTAAACTGTCGGTCCTATGATACTCTAAACACTGTTTAGACAGTACAGCTAATTTGTCAAATAGTAAAAGGTATTATTCTTATTTATAATCGTACATTGTGTACGATGAAACGAATTAATAGAACGATTGGCAGGGAGAGTTTGCGGGGGGTGGCGGTGTTGATAACAATCAAGTTGAGACGGACACTCTGAACATGTGTTTGTATTAATTCCGCCGGATCAACCTGTCCTTTGACCAACGTCGACCTGCCACGTGCATGCTGTCTGGAAGATAGTTATTATTCCATATATACATCAAATTCCAGTCCGATTAGTTTATACAAACTTCAAGGCAAAACTTTAGTAACAATCAAGTTGGATAAACCATTGTTTACTCATTATAGTGTGTCTCAGTTGTTGTGTCTTCTGAATATTTTTCAGAGACTTGCGATCAGTTCAATGAAGACGCGTGTCGTTGTAACATACATAAAGGTGACGATATGGATACTGAGTCTGCCATTTCTCCTGATGGTTCCCATAATACAGAGCAAGCAAGTGAACTGTGTCCTTTACCGATGAAACATTACAAATGGTTATATTGCTGAATTTACAATATAAAATGAAGCTTTTAATAAATCCGTTATTTGTTCCGTGACAGTATTAGGTCAAGAACAAAAGTATTCTGTTTTGGTGAACACCCTGTCCGGTCTAAACGATAATGGGGAAAAAACGTGACAGAAAAACGGATGTGATGTCAAGGATTAACAACCAAATATTTATTTACACTACTAAAATCATATACAAATTAAGTAAGGTTAATACAACAAATAAATGAGAAATATAGTCTTACTGTTCAATGCTATACCGGTGTAAATTTCACAGTTCGTACTGACGTGCACACATATCTCCAAGTCCGTGCCGACGCAACACCGCTCAGCAGTTTATAGTTCCAGTAAATGTCCAATCTCCGAAAGTGGAATATCGTAGACAACACCGCAGCCAAAAGTCAATTCACCAGAGTATACAATCCAGCAGTCCGTAATTTTAGGCAAAGGTAAGTCAGTATAACGCACCCATATAAGTCTGTTTGAATTCCCTTCTCGATCACTGAATGTTAGGCTATTTATACTCTATGCAGCATTCGAGACAATTCTACAAAATCGAGAAGCTTCTACAATATACAGTATTGACGTATGATCTGACCCAGATACAATTACAACAGTTTCGAGAACACTCCATGAATATAACCGCATAACAGAACGTAAACAAGCTTAAGTAGCTCTATTATTCAAGAAACGTCTAATAGTAAACTACAATGTGCAGATGGCGCTGTTCGTGTCCGCCATATGCAATGTTAGTCAATATTTACTTGCGATTAAATCTGTTACGACTTCGACGTAATAAACCCCACGACGTCTAATAATAGACTACAATTCCATGACAACCCCTAAACATGGCAGTGTGTATGACGTCACAGGACCTACAAAGTAGGGTTTGATATGATTTAAGTGTGTATTCGAGAGATTACTTGGGGGCCCTATGTGCTACTGTGAGAGAATTTATTTAGCAGTCTCTAATTGACAATGGATACTATTAACTTTCCCAGATGTCACCGCTGGTGAGTCATTAGCGTAGCAAATATTATCTCCCTCCGTTCCTATTACCATGGACACTGATCAGCCCAGCAGTACAGCACGAGGTCACCCATCCAAGTCTTGATCGGTTCAAAATCCTCTAATTTCGGTCATTTTACGAGAACCGGTGTCTCCAACGTGATATGCCGTATCAGGGAACGTTCAAAAGTCAAAGTGAAACATACAGCCAAGGGTTCCCATGGGCATGAGAGTGCACTCGCTGAGCCATCAATAAATAATAAAAAGTAATTATAAATCAATTTTTCATCAGAACTCGGTCACCTTGCTGGTAACAATGCCCTAATGCACGTTCATGCCAAAAACCAAGGTTCTAATGTCAACAGTTCTCCTTATTTTGCCGACGAAAGGATTCAGATGGGCTGACTGACTGACTGACTGCCTCACTGACTCACTCATTACCGGACAATTTGCGATCTGTAGCCTACTTCGTAGGAAAAAAAATGAAATCAAGAAAGAATAGTTGTGCCCCGAACCCAGAATATACCTTTTTCAACACTATTTCAACAGTTAGCCATCTGTCATAAAATTTATTATTATACCTGATACCGTAATTGTTCATTCTTATTGGTCGTATGATATTCTGTAATTCTCCATATTAAATGTATAGCACAAGAAATGTTATATGCTCTGTAGTAGCGAATTGTCTAGAGACGATGTCACACGATCTCGAGGAGATAGTGCATGGTCTCAAGGCAATATTGCACCATCTCGAGCGCAGTGGTGCGCCGTTAGCGCGCGGCGAAACACTGTAGCTAAGGACATAGATCGCGTTCCAACATTTGACAACATTTGAGTTTCGGTAACTTCATCGCGAAATTCTGGGATTACTGTGCCCCAACTCTTCTTGAAACGACCAACATTGTGTAGGAAAAATATGTTACGGTACTCAATTACATGATACAAACCAGTCTGCAAACCTCGAATAATCGAATCTAAGGTTCGGTACCGGTACCGCAAATTATTGAGCTACGGTATACATGTCCATGTCATATTTTTTACTGTTATCGGACGTGGATCATAGGTTTGCAAAGTCCTTCCTCTGTTATCTTTGGTAATATAGAAACATACGATATGGACATCGTAAGAAAACACTTTAAGAATACTGTCCGTCTCGAGCTGAAAAATCCTGATGTCACACCCAACAGCACACAAAGTGACGAGTGCGTTGACCCGAGATACTAAAAAACTTATGATGGGTCTACGGTAACGTCCGCAATTTATGTTATGTGTACAAATGATATTCCTAGTCCGGCCTGTTGGTGGTTGATCGGGCCAAAAAATCCATTAGTGAATGAAAGCTGAAGTCATTTCGTTTTCAATTCTTTAACATCGAAATTCAGGAATCGCAATGTTAATGATATCAATTCTTTCAAGTTTTTCTTGCTCCAAGGGATGGCTTGTCGTGCTCCGTGGTATGGACTACCGCAATACAATTAGTTCAGTTGAGTTCATCAGCGGTTCTCTAGGCAGTTTAGCTGACTTTGCAACAACAGATATGTACACTAGTAAACTTGGCAGTATATTTCATTGAAAACGGACGGGCCATGTGATAAAAATGACTCCAATTGGGGGTATAATGCGGGCTTGTCTGTCAAAATACCCACAACAGCTCCAACTGTGTAGCTTATTTACGGAAAACGGAATCTTGACAGAGAGGGAATTGTAATCATATATCTTCTATGATTAAATAGGCCCCTGATAGGCCACATGATTATCCACCTATCTCTGCCCCAGTTCATCGGTATCTTTCACTCTGTCTGGAGACCCCGTAAAACGTGTACTTTCGGCCATGTTTTGCTCCACAGGATGGAAAACATGCTCCACGGGATGGAATGTCATGCCAAAGCACACAAGGGATGGAGAACTGAATCTCCGGGGTGCTCTTCTTGGATCGATTCTTTGATTAATTATCACCATGGACACTCATAATTAAATCTCCCAATAGCCACTCATCCTCCCCATTCACTCAACATTTAATAGTTCACCCTATTTCCCGAAATCATAAATCCAGTGCCATGGAAATTTCACCCAGTATTTCTCATTTTCCTCAATGCAATATCCCATCCACGTCATTTTTTCAATGAAAAGTCCGCCATTGTGTTGCTAAGCCGCGTCACAGCTCTGTAAATTTTGTAAAACTGCTCTATCCAAAAAGAGTTCGTTTGCGTTTGTCTTGATATAATACCGTACTGATGTTATTCATGACATAATTGAAATATATAATGGCATGGTTGACATAATTGCATAGTTAGAAACTAAATTATGTGACATGTTTCGCGTAATACACCGCGCGCATAATAATGTAACAGCTCAGTGTGGGTGAGATTAGATTTGGAGCTGTTTGTAAAAAGCGGAAAACGGATCGCGGCTTGGTGAATGGATGGCGAAGTGTACGCAAATGCCATCCTGCTCTGACTGTCGTTCAACCAACCAATCAGAACAACAGGTGTCTCTTTGCTCCGATCCTGACGCCTAATTTTCGACCGGTTGGATAGACTGGATACCCGTCTCTATTAATAACGTTGGGATACATAGAGACTGGCCCCGGGTCCTGTGACCTTCGCCTTGGCGGCGACGTCATATCCCATAATGCCTCTCGTGACGTTGATCCGTAAATGTTATAACACACGTGCGAGCCTTACGAGAAAAACATAATGAATTCCACTGTATTCGGAAAGAATATTCGGGAATGAAAAGGCACGAGATATATGGTCTGCTGTAGAATTTAAGGGCTATCTCCATTTAAAAAACTAAAAGATGTACTATTAGTATAATGTATTATGATCACGGATATACTACAGACAAATACATGGTCATAATAATGTGACATTACTGTGGTTAAACAAATGGGGTTACAAAATTAAAAAAAGGAATTGATTCGACTTCTAGGCTCATAAAAATATTCGTTTTATCATATTTTTAATATATGTTTTTCTACAATGTCTGGAACATGTTCATTCGAGTAACGTGTGCCAACAAGGCATGGAAAGTCAATCTGAGTTTTTGACCATTATCTCGATTTTTTATGTTCTGCAGAAGTGTTGTATTCACGATCCTATGCTACATTCATGATCCTATAATACAAGAAACATGGGGAATGTATTTAGATTTAAAATTAATTGCTGAACTTTCACTGAACGTGACCAAATCTACGTGTCGGCATCTCACGGAAAATTCCCCGCCGGTGAATCGACACGGTATCTTTTCCAGTAATGTGTTCGCCATGAAATACGAGGAAATCTTCATCAAACTAAATATTTCCGAAATGAGCATCTCCTCAAGATAGAAGAAATACCAGAATTAAAATCGGATATAGATATGGCGAATCTTCCAAATCAAGTGATCAATTTGCCAGCCGTTGCAATTCGTCAACAGAAAGCATTTTCGGTTCTATTCCCATATTATCCTTTTTATGGTTATGGTTATCCTTAATTAAACCTTAATTCTTTCTCTCTCCTGGTTATCCTTAAATGGTTATTATTGCCTCATCTCTGAGGTCAGTGTCTTCTCAGATATACGAAATGACTTAACTGTTAAATACAGAAGTGAGCGTATGCAATCGAAACTGCGTAGATTGAAATACATACCGGTACTGGCAAATATAGCCGTTGGATCGCCGATTACATTTTGCAGAATGCAAACGCGATTATACGTTTCTTTACCTGGAGACAAACTGTTTGCTTGAAAAAAACAAAAACAATCCCAACTTTTGTTATCGTTTTCAAGGTTTCATAAAGAAGCTTAATAGCATTCAGAAAGCAACTCTATGGAAAACATTGCCGACTATACATGCTACACTGGCTGAAAGTTAATCATACCGTTTCGGGAAGCCATAATTGCAGTATTTGCATGCATCACATGGCAGTGTGACTAAACGTCACAGGACCTACGAAGTACGGAAGGAATTAGGACTCCCAACGCGAACTGAACTCTTGAAACCTCCCCCCCCCCCCAAAGTTGAAATCCTGCTTAAATTAAGATGGGCACAGCCCAAGTCAGAATCACCAGTGATTTTCATCAAAAATCACCAGAAATTTTCATCAAAAGTAGGTCATCTCAGAACTTGCTGGTAACAGTCCGCTAATGCACCTTCATGCCAAAAATCAAGGTTCTAATGTCAATGGTTCTCCTTATTTTGCCGACGGAAGGATTAGGATCGACTCACTTCACTCACTCACTCATTACCGAACATAATGTTTTTACCAAATGCGAACAATACCAATAAAGCCTGGGAACAAAATACATAAGACAAGCGGATTTCACCTTTAGTAATGGCCAGTTATTCGTTGATTGCAAATTTAAGAGTAAGAATATCTCTTATAAAAGCTCCCATCTATCCGCACATGTCCGGTTGAATATCGCTAGATATTCACGTGGACCTTCTTAAAACTAAAACCAGTACGAGGCTTCAGCAAAGATGCATCTGTGGCTTATTTGCTCCCGAGCACACCGGACGAAATTTCCTAGACGCATCTCACAGAAATTAACAATTTAAATCAGTGTGCGAAAAATGAACACCAGGCGCACTGAAGATAATATATATTTGATGTCGGCGTATAGTGAATGATGTTACCACTGTTCTCATATACCGAGAAAAACACACCCAGGCAAATCTCTGTCGCGGTTTGATTGGACTGCATTCATGCAGATGATTTCCAACTTGTGAATTTCAAAATTATATTTATTACCATCTGCGCGAACCCAGTCAAATCAAACTCAAAAGAGATGTCCCTTGGCTTCTTCGCTTTGATGCATAATTGAAGTGGGTGCACCTAGCGCTAGAGTGGTTTTACAACTGATATGGAACTGGACCTGTGTAGATGATTATTACTGAACGGATTTATTGACCTCAGTCTTGTGGAAGAGAAAGTGCAACAACAGTGATGCTGATTTATATTTATCACAACAAATATGAGTTCGTAGGGTTACAGGAAACCTAAAATTCATTTTGAATGACTGTAGGTCCTATAAATAACTGGGAAGCACTTGCATGTCATATAATTTTTATTCTGTCTATTGAAATCAGTTCCAGCATAACAAATGGTGGATTTGGAAAAAAAGCTGAAGAAAATAATTTAGAGAGAAAAAAAACGCAGGATGTTGTATTACATGGCATCACATTTTTTTGGCCTAATATTTAAGTCCTTTTAGTCTTTCAAGGTTCGGTTTAAAAGCATTTGGAGGCAATGGATTGCTACACACCTAAAATTAAAGAATATTCTGTCAAATGGCATACCGGTACTCCCTATCTCACATTTCAAAGTCTATTTATAACAGTGTTTATGGTACTGCAGAGAAAAACATGTGACTCCACATTCATTGGAAGCCAGTTCATGGATCAATTCCGTCTGATTCACAATCAGTCCATGTTATACTCCTCTCAGTTCAGATATTAAAGATTCAGTTATTTTAATATTTTCTATGTGTTGCTCCCTGTATTATTCCATATATGAAGGCCTGTATCATTCAGTACTCTGTTGTTTCTCGAAAAATCATAATGTAAGAGTTAATATGTCCAGTCCACATTGAAGAGAGCATGGGTCTGCATTTTCAAAATGTCTTCTTTTATTTCTGTTTCTCTTCACTTCTGGTATTTCAATCTTCAAGCTGTAGAACAAAACAAATGTAAGTTATGATATATTTGAAAAATCTTAACTGACCCATAGAATCACATCAACATAGCAAGTATACTTCATTCTACCTTTTAAAGAGCTATTTTTTCACTGAAGTCATCTAAATGTCTACTTCACAATTGTCCATATAAGTTGTAGTGAACCCTAGCTACCGTTTCTCAATGTATACAATTACAAATTCATCTGACATGTTTGAAGGGTTCAAGGTACATATAATCTGACATTCCAAAGAACCCTAAAGTCACCATATGAAGACAATTTGATCACTTACATTCTATTTGGCCATGTATAGGTGAACTTGTTTGTTCCTCAGCAATATGTAAGCTTAAACAATACTAACTATGCACTGAATAAGATATAATTATTTTTAGCACATAACTAGTATACTAGTATTACATACCAAGGAAAACAGATTATTTTTATCAACTTGTGAGATACATGTATTCCCCGAGAAATTGTAAATAGTTCAACCAAACTTGGAAGGCTGTGGTGAAATGAGTGATGAATGTTAATTAATATGGATGTAAAACCATTTTTTTTACAAACATGCTACATAAATGATAATAGATTTTTTTGCTATCCAAGATAAATTACCCAAATTTTGCTTGTGATGATAGCTTACATATTGATCTTCTACATTGAATTCTTCAACATATTTTGGGACTGAAACTGTCATTTTCTTGTTTTGTGAAAGATAATCTGTCCATGGGGTGAGAAAATTTAACTCATAAATTTTAAAGATTTTTACCCCATGAACCGATTATTTTTCTTGCAATAAGAAAATGACATTTAATGTCCTAGAATATTTTTAAAGAATCAGAATTAGTGATTCTAATACATTAAATATTGAAGGTAAATCTGAAAGCTAGCAGTGTAAATAACTTTGGGGTAATTAGTTAGATATTAAAGACTACGTATTTGTCCACTTATGTCTTATGAAATTACAAGAAAATATATTTATTTCTAGAAACACATCAAAATTCTAGAATAAGCTTACACATCTTTCCAGATTTAATATCTACATGTAAAAACAAAGTGTTTTTTTTGTTTTTAGAAAACCATTCTTTGATGTGTAGTTATACATTTGTTCAGTGCCACCCACTGAATAAATAACAAACTCATCTTAAGCAATTGCTAATTAAAATTAGAATGTATCTTACTTTCAACTCCTCCACATATATGACAGCCAGTGTTCAGGTTTGAACTTTCCCTCCAAACTCAATGATGGTTTTAGGTTCTGCAACATGAGAGCAAGAGTACACATGATTTGTGTATTAAAGGACAGGTTCAATTTTGATTTGTTTGCGCTAATGACATCATGTTTATAAAATACCTTTCATATTGCACATGGCGATATGATGTGTAGAATGAAAGTTTATTACACGAGAAACAGTTCGCGTCAACAAAATAATGATAATGTAGTACATGTATCATTTTCCACACAGCAAAACTACCATTCTTAGTTGATGTGATCTTAAAAAGTAATTGGATCAGCTTGATTCTGTTTATACATGTATAATGGGAAATCATGGCCTCAAACTTTAACAAGCACATTTTTTTGTTATAGCCATTGAACTAATTTACATATTCCGTATACAGTATCGCTGAATTTTTATCCAAGGTAAACTTAGTCTGCAAAATCATATATCTTGATATCATCTATCAAGGCCCAAAGAATTCATCATTGCCAATGCCTGAGACAAGTTCAGATCATAAAACTATTACATATTTGTATATTTGTGTTTGTATATATTGCGCACAGAGAGGCCTCATTTGAAACAAAGAAATTAGATCTCTGGAAAACTAGGTGATTTTAGACTTCCTCATTAGAATTATTAGATATGGTAATTAAAAACATTCATCTTTTGTTACTTCACCTTAATAAGCCGATTCGATCATCAAAAAGTTGGACTGTGGCGTTGCCTCAAACAAATCGGCATCACAAGTCACTGTAAATTTAAATGAAATAATTTAATTTCTTCACAGATTAATATGTGAATCACAAAACCCTGAAATAAAATCAAAATATTGAAATTTGTGTGTGGAGGGGGGGGGGAGGAGGGGGCTGGAGTAATGGGAGCTAATTGTTGATATAATTTTAATTTACTGAATATATATAGGGCCTAAATAGGCAGTAAAAAATATATGAATATGAATAATATAATATATAAACGGTTGCAATCCGATTTTGGGTGAAATATTTTAACAGAATGACGACTGACAATGTGAATATCAACACGTGCGAGACTGTAACCTGTAAAACACACCAATTCAGTCACCGCACCCTTTGCCTTTAAATTGGTGCTCAACTTGAACTACAGAATGCAACAACAAATGGAAGGTCTCAAAACAAGCATGGATATGTACTTTATAAACACCCAAGTTGAGCTAATTCTGAGTCGTCGGATAATCTGTTTTTGAAAACATTATTTACCCACTATTTTACAGCATTTCGTGCCAAACTTGCTTCACAATGGCGCCAAGACGGGACACACTCATCGCACACAGTTGTCAATATTTTTACAAATACATCAGCCCCTGTCCTATTTTGTACGAGTTAACCAGTCATTGGCACCCATACTCTATAAATATGTTCATGTTCAAGCAGAAACCACAAATTGAAATAGTAAAAACTGACATAAAAGACACCAACCTGCTGTTGCAATGTTGACAACTTCTGCGTCTTCGCAAGTCACGTGATCCGGCTCAAGGGGTCAAGGTCGCGTCAACAAAATGCCGGCCAAGGCCTAACCCTATATGCAGCGAAGGATGACGTAGCGTAATGTGGGTTAGGTATCCAGACTACCGGTTGGAAAGTTCTTGTTTTGTGAGGAGTTTAAGTAAAAGGTAGACTGATGGGTATCTTACTTGCTTCGGGAAAGCATGGGAACGACCCATTTTGGGCAACTTGATTGTTCTTGTTCATCTCACCGTTGATATTTTGTTCCTGACAGCTGAACCTCCGACGTTACAACAACAACATCTTTAATACAAACAACAACAACAACAATTTATGGGGTTCATATTTTGGGGCCCATATTTTTATGGACTGAGGCTTAACATTGTGTCAGTACTGGTATTTTCCCGTTAAGGAATTCATAAAAAATTGTTAGTGGATGTCTCTAACTAAGTATAATATATGTGCCAGCTGGTATACGTAGAGTTTGTGTGTTATGTAAATGTTCAATAATTGTCGGGGGGGGGGTATAATATGTCTTTGTTTATTTTTATGTTTGTCCCCGGCCACGTGGGCAAGACATAATATTATAAATGCGTGGCCGTATGGCCAATAAATGCCCAGTGGTCTGTCCAGGGCTTACCTGAAAAAAAAAAAAAAAAAAAAATATTTTGACCAATCAAGCTCTCGTTGAGCAGAATTAATGTGCCCTGTAACTCGGCTTGATTCCACTTTTATGTATCGTAATAGCAACCCTGAACCCAAAGTTTCAAACATAATCTAGATAAATACAAATTATCCAGTTCTGTCCAGTAGCCTAGTCAGCAACCTCGCCACCAGGGGTCGCTCTCCGCTGGAAAATTGGCCGCTCCGACGAACCCCTGGGACGACGGTCGCTGAAAATTGGTCCCATAATACATTGAAAAATTCTTTCACGTGGCCCCTTCCGGTTCCATTGGAACATATCCTATTCTTTATAGAACGTCAGTCATGAGTCATTTTCATGGCCAGTGTCATAACGTCATGACGTCAGAATAAAAAAATGTTTCGCAAGAATGCATAAAGAATTCTAGTAGGCTACGTCATCTTTCAGACGCGCTCGTAACATTCATGACGTTGGGACATCGGCTTGATCCCCACAGATACGCTCTCGTTATGTTCTAAATTCTAGGGTTTTGTTTTCTATCCAATGACCGATCGTGCTGCCGAGCGCCCTCCCAGAGCATAGTAGGGAGGACAGGACCGGATAGCTCTGGTTTTGAGATTGGCCTAGTCAGGCTACTGTCTGTCTCACATTACGCTGCGGCGAGGGTTTCGTGGATTTATCAGTTAATATAACACATTAGCTGTCAAAACTCACCATATATTACAAACTCTATCTGTGCAATTATTTGTCATCAAAAATATTTCCCTGATATTAGAAATTGTTAAAAAAAATCGCCAAAGCTTGTCTCGTCCGAGCAACCGACGTACATTGCTGTGAAACCAACCGGGCAAGTCCATTTTCACCCACAGGAGAGGCACAGCGCTAGGGGAAGTAACTCATCCCGCATATTCTGCACTGAAAGCAGAAGAAAGAATTATCTCCCCTAGCACACTACCACTCTCCGGCTCCTATAGGCGAAAATGGACTTGCCCGGTCGTCGGCATTATCGAGTCTACAACATGCGGTTGCTCGGACGTGACAAACTTTGGAGATTTTTTGAACAATTTCTCATGTCAGGAAAATAGTTTTGATGACAAATAATTGCACAGATAGAGTTTGAAATATATGGTGAGTTTCGACACCTAATGTGTTATATTAACTGATAAATCCACGAAACCCTCGCCGCAGCGTAATGTGAGACAGACAGTAGTGTGACCAATACATAGCTTGCCAATGTTTACAATCGGGCCCCACTTCCGGAGTTGCGCGCGACCAGCCCATCAAGAAAATTCTCAATCTACTGACGGAAACGGGCTTCCATGACCTGGTTCCTCTGGCTCGGTCAAACCCTGTGACCATGACACAAGTAGTACTGGACATTAGTAATTTGATCCCGATAAACATTCTTAAAGGCACAGAGCTTCTACAGCGCCTCGAATCCATATCACGACTGCTGTGCTTTGCCCTTCACAATGAAAGAGCAACCCTGCTTCTAAAGGACTGTTAAGAGAGAGAGCTAGTTTGCGTCGGTTATAGTAACTGAGTAGGGATAAGTCAGATAGTGATGAGTCCGTGTAAATAGTGTTTCAAAGTCACATGTATTAATATGTACTATATACCTCACAGAGGGTGCTCCTAGATGAAAGGAGGAATTTCCGGATCAACAACAACAATAAGGCAAAAAACTCCTCGAATGAAGGGAGACAACTCGATTAACATGCAAATTAACAGGCAATGGCCTAAGACGGCTCACATTTATAGTCGTGATTTAGCGTCATCTATCGGAGGAAATTTATTGATGCGATACATTGGTCAAAAAACTTATATCATGCATTGTTCATAAAAAATATTTTTATGACAAATTCTTAGTAAATTGACATTACAGCAATCTTCAAACCTGGGCAAACAGGGCAGTGGGTACGGCCTATTCCGCGAACATATGACGGATAATTTTCCGCGATACACCAGCACAAAACGTATTAATAATTTCCATTGAAAACGCATCCATAAAATACAAATCTAAATTAAATAGTTTTCGTCTCTAGTATTATAGAATCATGAAAATATAAACATTTTTGTATATTCTTCGTTTTTCTAGTAATGTTTACCAGAAAAGTCGGATTGAATTCGCCGAGAATTTTCCGCGATATACCGACACCAGGTTTCACTACCAGTAACTTACTATGAAAACGCATCCATAAAATAAAATCTAACTGCTTATTTTTCATCTTGAGTATTATATAGGATCATGAAAATATAAATATTATTGCTGTATTTTAAGCCGTTTTCTTGTGATATTTATCGGAAAAGATGGTGTCAATTCGCCAGGAATTTTCCGCGATATATTTACCGACACTAGGTACCGGTATTGGTAACTTTACTTGAAAAGGCTTCCGTCAAATAAAAATCTAAATGCAGGAATTTCTTTATAGTTTTACAGGATCATGAAATAAAATATCATTTCTGTTTCGTAGTTTCCTTGTAATATTCAAAAGATGGTGTCGATTTGACGAGAATTTTTCGCGATATTATAGGTTTTGATAACTTACCTTTGCAAACGCATCCATAGATTAAAAACCTCAATACATATTTTCATCTCAGTATTATAGCATCATGAAAATATGAATGGCATGAATTATTATCATAAATAGTATCATTGTCTTCAGCTATTTCTTGAGATGTTTACTTGTACACGGGTAACACGATTTGCCGCGATTTTTACCGAAATTCGCCAGGACAGCTGCTTCCATATAAAAAGCATAGTTTGGGACCAATAGATATCCGGTAGCTAAAATGACACCCAAGACCTTGACTCAAAATGATATTTGGTGTATGTCACGGCATTGCAACACTAGATTGCTTTTGATCAAAGTGGCAAATGAATAGAAAATGACAATTTGGTCAGAACGGATACGAAAGTTTTGCGTTTTGTAAAAATGATGGTACCGTACCATTAGTACAAATTTTATTCGTAAATATATAGCCGCATTAGCCTAGCCCCATAAAGAAGATAAGGCATCTTATAATAAAGAAGTTCAAATTCAAACTTAGTTCCGTAGGACATGAAATATGAATATTAAAATAGCTCAATTTAAAGTGTATGCCGTACCAAAGGCCTCAGTTTATTCACTGCTAAAATGTTCATTTGCTTAGAATTTGTCATGAAAATATTATTATACACAAAAATGAATTCAAGTTTTGTGACAAGTAAATCGTATCCATAAATTTCGTTTCAAGATATGACGCTAAACCACGACTATAAATGATAGCTGTTTGGGACCAGTGCCTATAAATTTGAATGTTAATCGAGTTGTCTCCCTTGATACTTTCAATCTTTTGCCTTCAAGCAGAGGGCGCACAGTCTGTTTACAAACAGCGATGACGTCACAAGATTTTCCTCTATCAGCGACCAATTTTACTGCATTTTTTAGTCTTCGTTGAAAACTAAATCATCCCTGGACTAAAGACTTCCATGGAATATAGAAGAACCTGTCCGGATTATTTCTGTATCATTTTGTCATTGTTTCCAACCGAACTTTCCAAGTTTGGATGCCTAGAAGCGCACAGGGGCTACTCCGGATATTTGCCGATCTGTGTAACCACTTAGCTTCTGCTTGGGTGTTTGAATTTCGTTATTTTGACAAGTTTTATTCCATTACTGGTGATAATTTTGCTGTATGAATAAAGCTGGGTTCTTATGAATATCCTTGCACCAATAAAACGTATTCTAACTAGTAAGTCCCGTTATTTCACACAAACGATGCACCCACCAAGAAAAAATCCACCATCATAAAGTTTGTGGAGCAGTCGTTATCTACTGCTAAACGTTGATTTCCTATGCAACATTTGCCAGTGAACCACATTGTGAAGGAAAACAATAAGTGCTCCCTTGTCGTGGCGCGCTGTTCAGTGCGGTCAGAAATTGCTTCACAGAAAAGGAACCTGAATTTTCGCCAATTCTGACAAATAGTCAGAAAATCAACTCATCGGAAAATACTATGTTTAGCAAATATCTGAATTGCTTCATGGAAATCCAAGCATTTGAAGTGTTGATAGCTTTTTCAATGGTGTAAATACGGATGTCGTCTGCTTCATTTATTCGCCAAGTTTACCACCAAAGCAGAAAATAGATAGCACAGAATAAAGACAGCACTGGTTTGTATTCTCGTATAAAATTTCATTTCATTCTGTTGGATCATCTTTCTTTCGGGCCAACAATTGATATCTCAATAACTGATACAGTAACAATCTAGTCTTGAATTGAAACAGTGATGTCAATTTCAAACAGTACATTGGTGTAGAAAGCACTCTTTGCCACCTTCAAGAACTAAAACAGGCTAATAGAATGCTAAACTGAGAACATTTATCTCAAGACTTGGGATATTTGCCATATATTTGTATCCCCCAAAACTATTACAAGAATCTCTTCGTATTTAGTCAGCATTCAACAGATTGACCAATCTTCATCACCTCTACATCTGTTCAACTCAACTCATTTTCTCATGGGTCCGCTATAGTGAAAGTATACACGTCCTCCTGTTTGATCTGCCAGTAGAAGTGGCCATTTGATAATAATTACCCAGGGTCAGTTCAAGTCATTACCTGGGTTACCAGGGTGCACCTTTTAGGTTCTCCTATATTTTCAGGGTGATAGTGGGTGGGTGAGTGGGTAGTGTATTCAGTCATATCACGATGGTGCCTACATGTGCCGAAACACGAGCATGTCCACAGTTCCTATAATAGGCTATTATTCTGGACACTGATCCGCCCAGCCAGTGGTCGAATTTAGTATGGGTCTGCTGGCCCGTGGCCAGTAAAATTCCCGTCGGACCAGTTTACTTGGCCAAGCAGTGGTCCGACTGGCAAGTGCAGATTTCGAACCTGTCGGCAACAAAAATACTCATTTTCAAACGTTTTGGTCTGAGTGTAGGCTATACAAGTTCTAATGCAATCGATAAAATACTTGCGAACAAAGCTGTGGTTTCGTCGACTACGTCGCAAATCTGAAATGGTTTTAGCATTTACTTTTGGTGTATGTTTGAAGCCGCCCAATGTAATCCATAAAAAGAAAAATGTTAAATATTATCATATAGCTGCGATATACGAGTGAAATTATTTTTTTATCGATTGGTTTAGGCGGACACTGTGGAGAGAGACAACTCGCTGTTGTTTGATAGGAGATTGGTCGCCATTTCTGTTGAACTGTCAACATGTGGCGGTTCATCGAAGCCGCTGAACCGCCCGGAAAAAAAAAGTCAAACTAACTGATGGGGAAAAACTAATTCGCAATCGCGAATATGATCAAGAGCGAAGACAGCGCAAGTTCCAAAATTCATGGATGGTCGGGTGGACATGGTTAACATACGATGACAGCAGCAAGTCGATGAAGTGTGATTGGTGTCTTCAGTTCGCCTCAGTCCACAGATTCTGAACGGAAATCAGCATTAAATTTTGGAGGACCAGTTAACTTTGAGGAGGACCAGTTATGACTGAACCTCACTGGTCCCATTGTCCAGCAGCACTTGGCAGTTAATTTCGACCACTGACAGCACCCGGCCACCCATCCAAGTATTGACCGAGTTCAACATGGCTTAACTTCGGTGTTCTGATGAGGACCAGTGTGCCCAATGTGATACTCCCTACTGTGATAAGTAGTGAGAGACAATAGAAACACTCAAGGGCATGATAAGAAGATTCTCAAGCCTCAATCAAGACTAAAAATCGAACGAAATGTGTTCGCTGTTACAGTTGTCAACTTTTGGAATTCGCTACGAGTAGAAGCTGTTGATGACTGTTGATGCCCCAGTGTGAACGCGTTTAAACAGAATTAGGAAAATATACTCTTTCAATACCTCGAGAGAGTGCGACAAGGTGGGCGTTATAGGCATTATGCCTTCTAGTTGCCCCAACGCAAGTAAGATAACATTGGTTTAGTGGTACTTAACTAAGCTTACATATACATCCATAAACTTCAGCTTTATCAACTTCTTCTCTCGAGCAGAAAATGGAAGCAAATCAAAACGCACAAAACGAAGATGGAGGGGCACACACCAGTGAAGAGGAAGAAGAGATAATGGATGATAATGAGGAAGAGACCAGAGAACTGGTGATTGTCGATCCAAATGCTGAGGTATGTGTGTCAGTTGCCTCCCTTGGACTGGGTGTTGAAGTCCTGACAAAGGTCTAATATTATTTCTGTTGATTACATATAATTGTCACCTCACAAATTACTAGATACATGTAATGTTCTGTGTGTCTATATTTATATATAAAGGTAGATGTTTTCCATTCATTCCTGGAACTGACTGTTCATAGTTACAGGTCTGCTGTGCTGAATCCTGTCATGCCGGTACACTCCATACTGGTTTACTTTCCTAAATATGCTTTCTTGAAAGTTATACTGTGCATCTATATTGGCATTCAATTTGATACATATGGTAGATAACAAACTACATATTTATGTATATTTTCAATTTTCCATTCGTCCAGGTGGTGGATTTTAATCACAGTCGTATTGGAGTCATAGAAAATCTAGTGTGTTTACAACGGGTGGAGGTAAGAGGAAGACTGGGCAGGCGCCTGGCTGCAGGCCACAACATTTCAAAACGTTTCATAACCTAAAACATTGTTCAGAATACAGGCTTGTGATGTAATAAAACAAATGGCTGCCTGAACCCTATCCTATTTTGGATTTTAATCCATTCTTGGTTGCAAAATCCTAATGTAATCCATGGGTTAGGTTAATGACTTGTTGCAGGCTGTAATGAATGTGTTTCATATCAATAATAATAATCTTTATTTTAACTTGCAGCCTCAATAGGTATGCTTCTTTTTCAAAAAAAAAAAAAATGGAACATAATGTGGAAATTTCCTGTACAATGTTGTCTGGAATAATTGTGATCTGGACATTGTCAATTGAAAGTATTTATGTTGATACTAATATAGGCTATATTAGAGATTTACTGCATCTTTAAAGTGAAGGTAAAAATGATTATTTTTGCTTAATAAAGTCAAAATTAAAACTAAGAAAACCTTAGAAGAAAATTAAATCTTGAATTGAATAGTTAAAAAGTCTTCAGAACAGAATTCTGTTTGGCTCTGCTCGTGTAGTTGTCTTCGCTGGATGCAATAAGCACTAACATTACTAAGTCTTATTGCTCATTTTGCTCCTCGATCCACCTTGCGATCATATGCTGTCCTTGAAAGTTTATTTAATATCTACCATTGTTTTTTTGTTTTTTGTTTTGTTTCAGTCATTATGTTTACGTCAGAACTTGATAAAGAAAATTCAAGGACTGAGTACCCTACAGACACTGACCGACCTTGACCTCTACGACAACCAGTTGACAAAGATTGAGAATCTTGAGGCTTTGCTGAATCTAGAGTAAGTACATCTTCCTGTGCAAGTTGAATACTTCAGACCAGCCTTGCACTCAAGGTGTCCCTCTATAACCATTTGTATGCTTCATGTGAATGCTGCTGGGCACATTGGTTTGTACTTCCTTGTCTGTACATCTGTCGCAACTTTGCTAGAAGGATTCGTGGTATTATGTGGACAAAAAAAAACATTGTTGTTTCATGGACTAGACAATTATTTGTGCAAAAAGAGGTAAGCTGGTTGGGAAAGATCACCAGGTCATGAAAGTCATTGGAATATCCTATAAATATTCTGTGTGGTTGCGGAGTGCCATGTCACAGTACGGCTTCTTCAGATGAACCAGGAGTAGCAATGATAAGTAATTACTGCAAAGAGAGCTAACATAAAATAGTCACATCAGTGTGTGCAACATTTTGTCTTGGACACAATTTGTAAACCTTGAAAATGATAATCTAGAATTCGAGGCTAGTTAAACAAAAACCCTATCTGGCCTGGGTGATTTGGGGTGTACCACATCCGATTCCGCTCCACCCCTTTTAATATTTTTTTATCCCTTAGCTTAGGGGGCTGAAACATAACACGGAATAGCCTTATATTAAAAGCCTTATTAAATGTGTCAAGGCACCTTGAAAACACTGTTGCATCCATCATTCAACTTTTCAGTTCAATTGATCAGAACAATATGAATCCAAAGACGGTACATGTACTATGTGTACTATGGTAGTGCTGAATTCCCTTTTTTCAACGACAGGGTTCCTGCACTACCTTGATTTCCTTGAAAGTACTTGAATTCCACTTGGACCATTTCAAAACCTTGAAATTCATTGAAAACTTGATATTTTGAAAAGGGTCCTTGATAGTCCTAAACTACCCCACCATCAGTGAGCCTCCAACTCAAAATTAGAAATGCCAGGACAAAAATTTTAACTAACTCATCAAATAGCATTAGGACTATAGTCTCCAGTTACAAAAAGAAAATGCTGCATGCATTCATTTTTTGATCAGATGATGTTTTTTGACATTTTTACCAAATTTATTGTATTATTTCTTGTCAGAGAATGTCTCTGAGGCAGTACAAATTAAATACTTACCTATTGGAATGATATAACATTATCACAACATCCACAACGGATACCTTTATTGACAAAATCTAAAAGTTCCCTCCTTGGAAAATCCCTGAAGTGCCGAAATAATGTTTATTCTTGGTGTATCTTTCTATTCGATCTTCGATCTTCTGATCAGAATGGAAAGAGGTGTTGATT
>JAVTVY010000606.1:0-35680 GCA_036873755.1 Hanleya hanleyi
GGACTGTGTTTTCTAGAAATTGAATTTTCTCTTCATCAAAGTTAGACCTGAAAACTCTGGTTTCTATGCAGGATTCCAGTCTTTCAACACACTCAAAGCTTCAGAAATGGCATATGTGGACTCATCCTGCACAACAAACAAAGCTACCACCTGGTACATTACATTAGTCTTCGCCACAAGGAAGAACGAGGTCAAAGCATACTTTGCTGCATGTGGGTTGCATCGTGCAAACTTACAGCATCAAACTTCATCACAATTCTCTGCTGCCAATCAATCTGGTGGACAAACAGAAGACGAGAATGACATGGACCAGGGGATAATTTATTTCTGCATCAGTATCATCTTCCTCGTGAAAATTAACATGATCGGATGTTTGAATGGACATCCCGGACTCTCCTTAATTTCCCCAAACAGGAATCTGTCAGAGGGTCTTGACGACTGCCAATCCTCAAACTTCTTCTCCTGATTCTCTTGATTTATTTTCGAATGCCTATGTTTCAAAATAGCATTGTGAATCACTACCTTTCTTCCTAGTTGAAAGCGCCTTTTTGTATCTGGTGGCAGCGGACAGCTTGGAAATAACACTGTCATCAGGAGATTCTTCAGATGACGCTGCATCTCCTGAACATTCTTGACCTCTTCTGAAACCAGCACTTCAAACTGACTAGAAACCATTGAGTCCATTCCCAGGAGAACACATGAAGCCGGTACCGAAATCAAAACATAACTAAAACGTGAGAAAAGTCAACAGTTACATAAACAGACTAATGATATTTTAACACTTTCCCCATTACATCTGTTGACTTTCGAGCATTGATGTC
The DNA here is from genome assembly GCA_036873755.1 of Hanleya hanleyi. Classification (NCBI taxonomy): domain Eukaryota; kingdom Metazoa; phylum Mollusca; class Polyplacophora; order Lepidopleurida; family Hanleyidae; genus Hanleya; species Hanleya hanleyi. Next base: position 822 of record JAVTVY010000606.1, read on the forward strand.
GGTTATAATTTGTTAACACTGTGACAATAAAGTCAGGGGATTTACTCCTGCTATTCCCAGCAATATCAAAGTGGAATGAGCCTGTGAAATGTTTCATGTACAGAGCCAAATTTGAATTGTAAGGTGAACGAAACCCAGTTGTGAAATACTTATGAAGGTTAGTTGAGCCAATTTAAATCATTCATATCAACATGTTTGAATAAATAACAAATGGTTAGACATACACACATTATCATAATTTTTATAGTCATAAAGAATGAGCAGATAATTCATTAATATATGTCTATATATGGTACCTCTCCTGTAGCATGATTTTCATGATCAGAATCTCTTGGAAGATAGATGTAAAATAGCCTTTCCCAGTTGGCACTGTCATCCAGAATCTTCTGTCTCGGGCATTGCGACAAATAATCAAGTTTCTCTCGTCTTCCCAGATCTTCAGTAGTAATATTATTGAGAAAAAAATATATATCAATTTGCTTTCCAGTGACTCCTCGAGTTTTCTTTGCTCTTTTAACAATATATATGTAACTCCGAAGAATGATATCATGGTTATAATGATCTATATTTCAACGTAATTCAAACTCATTTTCAATATACAAATTGGAGCAAATGAGACATAGGATATATATACACTGACCGAGAACACTGTGCAGACTAAGACAATACTATACAAAACGTGACAAAAAACAAATAAACATTTCATGGCGTTAGTATGAAGTTCATAGGTTCAATGCTGATTCAAGCTCATTATCTGGAGATTGAAAGTTCCCGCGAGGCACAAATTCCAGTGTTGAGGCTTGGCTTGTTAGTTCTAATTGCCAATGCTCCTTTATATAATAAAACACGCCAGAGACTTGCTCGGTCTATTATTTGGGTGTTTAAAAACATCTTGTCCAAAGTTGAAATAGGTTCAGTATCATCAGTGTCCAGGAAATGGTCCATGGCGAAAAGAAATGAAACTGTTCACATCAATTGATATCGTTAAAAGTGGCGCTGTTTTTGTCCTAAGAATGCTGTTGAAGTCTTTTCATAATACAACACCATGTCCCTCCAATATAACTGGCTTTATAACCTGGACAGGTGAACTGGTAGACATTACTCTTAAATTCAGCAGGAAAATGACATCCTTCCGCGATACAATTTCAGATATTCTGGTTGTTTTCCATAAAACTTTTATTCTAGCTTCTTTATCTAGGCAACGTTTGATTTCATTGAGCATTCTCTTAACATATTGTTCTCCTATTTTACCGATATATGGTAGTCTAATAAATAGTTTTGGCGAGGATTTGGTACTGCTGTCTGTAGTTCTTGTTGGCGAGGTAGGCCTGCTTGCATCATTCAAGAATCTTTTAAGGATGTCCGCTTGTGGTTTTTGACTTTGGCAGCCATTTTGCCTGTATTTCTATTGGGTTATCTCCCTTCCTTGGGTTAAGAGATGGGGATTTACTTTAAAAACCTTCTAGCCCACAATTTTGCACACCAACATCCATCCAATTTACTAAATTTTGATAGACATTGTGATTATCTGCAAACAGTTAGAATATAAGAAAAAGTTAAATACTATTTATATGAATTTTTCATGAATATGCTTCAAAACTAGGGCTATTCCCTATGCTCTCTGGGTTATCAAATTGAGCATGGGTCAGTCCACTTAACGTTGCCTACAGCTAAAAAATGCACACCAACCTATATTTTTTTCTTTGTTTTTCCTCATATTACACAATTATGAATGCAACAACACACATTATTCCAAAAGTTAATTACTTTGATTTACCACCAGCGGACATCCTTAATTAGTTTGTTGGCTACATATTTTGGGAAACCATTCCAAGATAGATACTCTCGAATGAGGTCGAGTTATTTCTTGAACAAGGACATGTAGATTGCAGATTTTGTTTGCCCGATTTATCAATGCCCTGACCCATGCAGTACGAGCTTTCCATGGTGTGAAACTTAACGTATTGACCTGTATGCGTATCTTTTCTGAAAATTGAGGTGCCGTCGGGGGTGACAGATATCAAGAAAAATGTAAATTTACATTGTCTGTGAAGACTTCGTGCTTGAATTTAATCTGCTTATGGAAAGAATTCAATTGAAATTGAATTCTTCCCTTAAGCAGATTAAATTCACTTCCTTAACTCCCTTCAGATTGAAGGAGTTGATTCAATCTGTGGAGCTGCTCTTACCATATGCCGACATTGCCGATATATACCGGCTCGGTGAACCAAGTGTTTTTCTTGTTGCAGCATATTTTGGAAAATGCTGAAAAGCGTATGCTCGAGGATAATATCACATCAATTAATTCCTGGATTTGAGTAACTGATCAATACTGAGAGTGCAAGGATGAAACACGATAACGAAGAGACAAAGGCTTTGGCCAGTGTTCGCAAATTATACAAAATATGTAATAAGCCCCTGGAAAATACAGAAATAAACAGGTTGCCATGCAAATATTGACATAGGTGATTAATTTATAACCGTACATTTGGCAATTGATTTTAAACAATTACAAGCATCTGGTCCGTCATTCATAATTCAGCCGTCGTCCATTAAAGAATATCCGCGTCCATAATCCAAAGACCTATTCCATATTCCATATAGCAATGTTAGCACCAAATTCAAAAAGACAATAATAGTATACATAAACATATGCTAGTTTCCTGGAAGAGAGAAACCGTCAACAGTTTTCAATGATGACGGCAAGACATCAAGATGTTCCAAAAATACCAAAACCGTATCGCTGATCAGTGCAGCTGACCACAAGTAAATTTCAAAACGCATGGATTGTCAACGGCAGAGAAATCATGAGCCCAGTTAATAGAATAGAACCTCTCGACAATTTTCTATGTGGAACATCCAGACTGAACTAAAAAAAGAAAATAAAGACAAACATGGATCTCTTGGACTGGTAAGGGATCGTTTCCATTATTCGTTTTTTCTTCAGTCGCGATTTTTCTTCAATTTTCTCGATTGAAAAACGATCATTTGCGAATCAGTCGCGAGGATATCGAGAAAAAAAATGAGAAAAAACGATTGAACTTTTTCTGAAAAAAAAACATTATCTCGCGATATCGTTTTTGAATCGTTTACCCATGCGCGATCCGTTCTTGATCGCGAATCTTCAATCGCGAGGGAATCGGTTTTTTCAAGGTGCGAGAGAATCGCGAGGCGGAGGGATATCTGACACATAGGCCGTGTTGCCGTCGTACGCCGCTCTATCCGCGAACTGGGAACTACAATTAATGTTGGTTGTAGATTTGTCGATGGTAAACCTATATTACTATTATACTGTATAAATGCGTAAGATAACCGAATAATATATAAGATTCACGATCTATAGTCTCCTACAAGCCGAAGTAAGGCGTATGCTGAAAATATCTACACACATACCTGTACCATGCTTCCTGTGACGTCCGCGCTCAGATTTACTCTGGCGAAGCGTAAATGACAAAATTACATGTTTATAAAATAATCGTGTGAGCCGACAATGTGTTAATGTTCATTCATTCCCTCCATTGTCCGCTAATTTCCTCATATATTCATGCAACTTGGTATAAACAATACAGGATGATGATCGCAATATCTTGTTTTTGTAAATACCGGGTATAGGTCATAAGTGGATTTGAGTTCGTCGTTGATTGCATTATCAGAATGATTATGACTTGATAGAGGTGTGAATGGGCGCATGGCGATAACCCAGAACAGCTTAGCCCTCCAGCCGAGAATTTCTAGGTTAATTAAGGTGAAAAATAGTGTAATTAAATATTTTGTTATAGTTAAACATATATTAGGAAAGGGTATCCATTCATGTTTTGGTACAGTTTTTAAACTATTGAGATGTGAATAAGTTAAAAAAAATCACAATCAAGTTCATTTTATTGATTATAAGAATATTCGCGGCAGTGATTTCATATTTATAGTAAATACATATCACAATGGTGACTGAATCGCATATAACGGTTGGTTTCGCATATGTACAATATTTTTTATCTTAATTTTACATTTTGATAAATGAACTATGAATGATTCCAAAGGGAAGCTCAAGCCAGAAACCACCTGAATATTATATATTTTCATCTCATACCGGATTAACATAGCTGGCAAGAGAGAAAAAAATTCTCGTCCGAGTACGATCATCGGTTAAAAATTTCTTTTTTTTCCACAAAACCAAAGATTTAAATGTGGGAGTTGAAAACCTGTCGGACAGAGAAAGACGTTTTATATTCATATTTTATATTAATGCAGTCATTTCTCATATAGTATCATACACGGTGAGGGGCGTTGTTTGATTCTTCAGCAAACAAGTCACGTGACCTGAATTATACAGGCCTTTTGAAACACATCTTCGCATCGTCAAGGTTTCCTTTTTAGCCAAAGGCGATACCTTGATCATCTTGCCAAGCAAACCGCGTTCAGCCCACTTTCAGTGTTTTCCATACTGCAATTACCAGGCTTGTGGGATATTTGATGGTGAATGAATAAGTGTATTTTCATCAAATTGTGAAAAATAATCAATATCATTATTTTCTTTGAATCATTTCTTTTATATATATATTTTTTCCTTTTGTATTTATTAATTTATTGAAAATATACGTATTCATCTACCATCAAATATCCCACAAGCCAGGCAACTGTGGGGTTTTGCACTTATAGACTCCCACTTATGGAACCGTACAACAAAACTCCAGGGAGCTCCAAAAAAGATTAGTTCAAACAACCAAACAAACAAACAAAAAAATAAGGACAGATGTGAAAAGTTTTACAAATAGCCCGCGCTATATATTAATAATTAAGTGCTTTCGAAGACTCAAAAGCCCCGTATGACAATGTTATATTCAATACAGCGCCATCTTTCTACACAAGGCAAATGGTGATCTTAGGACAAAAAACCACGCGAACAGCGAAAATCTGACGAATCAACTCAAAATTTCAGCACGCACAGATGCCAAAAACGTTCACGAAAAATACTGCACAAGAAATCTGGAATAATACCAGCTTTAAAACACAGAAATACTCAAAATAATAGACGAAATTGCAAGTGCAAATGACTCAATCTGACCATATCCGAGCCTGTGTCCCGTACAAAATATATGTAAATATGAAGTTATAATTATATGTATATATCGTTCACCATTATTCCTATGTATATATATATATTTTTTTCAATTTCTTTCAATATCCCCATCGTATCTATATAACCGTCAACTGAACTGAAACACGCTATAGTTTAACACAAGGCAAAGAAGAATGGAAAAAGAAGAAGAAAAAATGATAGAACTTATAGTTTGACTGAAGTGTTTATGATATATAAACTCGAACGTGTATGCGGGTCAGTCAGGCTGAACCTTGCCGTACTACTTTCGGCTATAATCCTCAATCGGTTTTTTTCAATCGCTTATATTTTCTCGATTAAAAAACCACTGAATCGCGATATGGCGTTTTATTCGAGAAAATGTTCTCGATTGAAAAATGATTGCCAACAGGAAAAAAAAAACCATTCGAACAGCGATCGCGAATGAATCGTTTATTTTGAAGAAAAAAAACCATTCCCTCGCGCCTTGGAAAATCGCGACTTCGAGAAAATTTGACGAAATAAACTATTCATTCGCGACCGATAATTGGAAACGGTGCCTAAAGCGGTAACTCCGTTTATACTATCTGGCCCAATGTTCGTCGCCTTTTGCATACTCATTAACAGTACTTTTTAGCCCGGTATTGAAGAATAAAATCTGGTAGATCTCGTCGGAGTTGTATTAAATTAGGGGTTTCTAATCTCCTCAATTTTGTCCAAATACCGGAGCTAAACACATCTGTGAAAGGAAGTAGACAATATAGTATTTGAATACAAACCCACTTTATTGTCACTGAGGGAAATATAATTGAAGTAGGACAATATATTCATTGTGAAACAAATGATACTCGTGTATACCAGCAAACCATTCGGCTGCCATAACGCCGTTCGGCACACATGTAATAACTAGCAATCGCTAGCTGGCTACCATTCGGCTGCCATAAAATCATTCAGCATATAAGATGTATAATTAAGCATTCGTTATTCAGCTACCATACGGCTGTGATAAAATGATTTGGTATATAGGCGATATAACAGTCACTAACCTATCCAGATTCTCTGAAATCACAATAATGGTACAAATAAATATGAAATGTTCGGAGATATCTCGCATTTAACTGTACTGCTAGAACAGCCGAAACTCTATAAGATCTTGTACATATGGCATCCACAAACCCTGTGATTCGAATAATAATGGCCAAAATAACGCAGAAGGGGATTTAGGGACGATTAAAGTTCCCTCGGCCCTGCAGTGAACCAGATGTCTTATTACTTTTGAAACCATACCGACAGAGGGAACAAGCCAATTATTATCATGTTGGCAATCTATCGACCGCGCTGGTTCCAGAATTTCGAAATAAAATTATCTTACTTAGCATTTTCGTAATTCGCTAGTCTATCCACGGTAAATGGTTCCCACATGTCGTTCATGAAGGTAAAGAATTCCCAGGTGATCTGTCAGTCGTCATGATCACACATATTGCTGATGTGATCCAAACGACTTTGAGTGAAATGCTGTAACCAGGGCGCATATTGTACAGGTCAAGATCAATTTCTTATAGCTTCGTTACTTCACTCCCTGCCTGAACAATAGAAATACTGTTTTGATTAGCTGTGTGCCATTTTACATTCCCCCCGTAACAACGGATTGAAAGCAGTTACATCTAATAGGATGGCGTTTAGCTCTCTCCATGTAGAACTTTGCTTGGATTCTAAAACGGACCAAGATATCTGCAATACATTAGAACCTAAAGTTACCATGAAGGCTCCACAAGCGACACTGCTGGCGTCGGAACTAATAGTTCAGGAACACTATAAGAGAATAAATTTTGTCGATTTAACTTTGATAACCAAAACTTAAGTTCCTGTATTATAGGAGAACATGGGAGTAAACAAAACAAGTTATCCCTGGAAAGTCTGGTGGCAATCTAAAAATGTAGTTGTCTGGTCATTAGTCTAGCTAAATCACCGATAACCGGCATCATGAAAATAACTTTCTTGGCTACCTTAGCCAGTTGACGCGAAGAAATACATGTAATAGACTGCAGAAGTTCCTGTAAGCTAATGATGCTGCACGGGCTGTTTAGTAAAATAGTGCCAATGTCCTACGATCTACTGGTATCGACCTAATGCCCTATTCTAAAATTAGAACACAATAATCACCCAGTGCCATTCGGTAATTTTTGTCAGGTTACATTATTGAAGAATATATGCCCATATTATTGTAAACAAGTCAGTCGGTTTCCCACTCTGTCGTATTTCCTATACTTCTAGTACAACAAAAAACATTGTTTCACACAGAAAATGCAAGCCGGCAAATTCACTTGGATTTGCAGCGTATTACAGAGCTAAGAGATCTACAATCTTTAAGACTCCCGAGCCGAAATAACTAACTTCACGACCCGGTCGCAAAGCGCGCCAAAATAATACAGCACAGTCCGTACCTTGCGTGCTTTCTCCAGACGTTCTTTTCTCCTTCTCTCCTGCTCAAAATGTCTGCGACTCTTTAAAAAGCTTGTACACACTCCGAACCTCGGATTGTCCATCTCCCACGAACGGAGACGTTCCGCCCGCTATGAAAGATCATCTCTCATAGCGAAATTACAGTTCGTTGCTCATAAACTAGAACAGTTTACCATTCTAGAACCTGTAGAGAATATCCCACGTTACTGTCACTATCTATCCTGCAAGCTACAAAGGAACTCCATTCTCATACGCTGGCCTGCATCTTATACGATACATCGTGCGCATTCCATTGCAGGATTACGGTGAATAGCCAAGTTGCGCTCTGCCAACGCCCAACCGTTACACTGTCCCCGCCTTTCGAGATCGTGACGTCCTTGTCATGGTTGTTCTCAATACAAATTACAACACATATAGGCTCTACTGTTCGAGTTATACAGTTCAAATTGACACCAATAAAATTCTTCGCCAATTACGGGCCATTAGGACCGACGAAATTACACAGGCAGCCGCCCTCCGACAGTCTGGTTGGGCCAACACGATATTGGGTCCAGTTTTTCCCCTCCAGCACCATCGCGGGTGGACGCACTTCAGGGGTTCCTGTGGTAGTCCTCACGACCCCCTTGCTCGTTCTGGTACACTTCGACGGGTGCATAGAATAAACACGGGCGGCCGGCAGAGCCGCCCCACGACATTAGGTCAGCCTGAGCCACACAACTCCGTTAGAGTGGTCGGGCGTCCCCTCGTGGAGACTATGCTCCTCCGTCCACTCCCATTTGTCATACACCTTCCACCACTCCTGTCCTTGGCGTTTCTGTATGTAATCCAGGTACAGTTTCGTGCGGTGGACCAACACGCGCTGTGGTCTGGTGACGTCCAAACCCACCGGTCGCGCCGCCGGCCGTGGCTCCCCGGCGGCCGGATTCTGCTGCCTGGCGGCCGGATTCCGCTCCCTCTCGACAGGACGAGCTGGTTCCTGCGTCGAATTGGCTGAACTCTCAGCCCCGGCTCCGTCCGTATCCTCGTCTCTCCCTGCATCACCAAACTCCGACACCGGCTTGTGAAGGACCAGTCTGGGCAGTTCCGGCATCACCTCCGGCATGAGGGAGACACGCACACTGGCTGCGGCCTGGGGTTCTCTGTGGTAACGGGCACCGGAACCCTTTTCCGGCGCCACCTCCGGTGCAGGCAGTAGCCGCGGATCATCGTCAGCAATTTGCAGAGCCCGTCCAAGATCGACCGCGGGTTGTCGTCGCATGTGTGGGGGTTGCCTCGCCCTCGGCCACTTCATCGGGCGCGTCTTCGAGCTCGTTGTCCGGAGTTCCTCGCGGCTCCAACTCGAAATCAGCCTGCTAGGCCGGCAGTCGGAAGGCGCGTCCCATACAGCGATTTCAGACCCTCTATCTGTACTTAAGTGAGACGACTGTTTCAATCTTTATGGGGCGCTGTGAATAATAAACTTCACTAGTTAAAAAAAACTGTATGCTATACTCATCTGAACAGATAGAAACGTTTCGATCAAGCCATGATCAAGCGATGTAGAATCGGCCATAACTCACGAACGTTTACTGAAAAAAAGCCAGTTCCAAGGTTTATTCCAGGCCACGAAGATCTCACAGTAAAACATTCTTATTGGCTGCATAGATATTAATATTGTAAGAGATTCTTTTTATCGAGTGACTACTTTGGAGGATCTCTTTAGGTTATTTGAGAGCAATTGGTGTGTTACATAAGTTTTAATGTGTGTATGTTTTAATGTGTTGGATTACTAAGTTATTGGCTGGAATACTTAGAATTTTGCTTGGTCGTAGCTATATAGCTGAGGTGTTGCTGAACGCAACATTAAACCTCAATTCTCTCTTTTTAATGTGTTGGATTACTAAGTTTTGTTAGAGGTACATGTGGTCTCAACTAAGACGAAAATATACGCCTATATATTTAGAATGGATTTCTCGATTCAGCGTGAAGAGTCTCACGTGTAACTGGGAGTCCCCGAATAATTGGAGGGTGAGCAGGCGGCGTTTGGATAACTATGTTCCATGCTGACTACTGGTCTATAAATTTGGAATGATTTTACAACGGGAAAACATGCGCATAATGTAGTCACTGAAATGGGAGAAAATAGGCGTGTATACATACTTCGCCACACCAGAAAAGAAGGCATCCATCTCTTCGTAGGCTATTAGGCATCGCCCGTTCGTTGCCTCCAAATGGGCCAGGAGTCCATTTCTGGTCCTCGAACACTTCAGGTCGACACCATCTAACCGCTCCTGGTATAGTGGCATTGTGGCCAACTGAAAAGCCTTCGATTTACCTTAAAACTAATAAAATCACTAAAGTCACATTCGTGCTTAATTGCCAATCTTCGGCCGGATACTGCGATGCCGAGCTCAACGAAGGACGAATATATACCTTTATGTTTGGCATGTAAAGGCTAGTCATTGCAGTCCTGTCGTCATCAAACTATGCGCGTCATTGTGTCACACCGTCATATGTGCGTTTTTGCTTTCTAAGGATGCACACCTTAGTTTCGTAAGAAGTGGCCCCTCCATGATTTCATAATAGGGTAGACCGCCCGTGTTCAGCTACATCATAATCCTTTTCCTTTTGTTAGCTCATAGCTATGGTACCATCCTACTAGGCATTTCCGGCCCTTCAAAACGGCATATGCTAATCGATGATTCAGTTCCCTTTTTCAGCTTCTCGAAACAAGAAAATAAATTTTGTACATGCCCCTTTTTTGCTTCTTAAAAACATTGGGTATTTACGCGGAGAAAGTCTGACAAAAATAGGGTAGGTTGACCCCCGATTTGTTTCGTCATTTAAACTTGACGCCGGTATGGGGAACACAAAAGAAATATGTTTAATTGAAATCGCTATTACATATTATTTTGGAATTCAGCCCGAATATGACCAATTTTGTTACTTTTTAAGGGTTTTTCTGGAAATGTTGGGGCAGTTTGAAGGCGAACGCTTTCAATACCCTAACCCCTCTCATTCACGACGACATGTCGTACGCATACTCTGATGACGTCATAACTGAAGTGACTGGTTCCTATCGTCACTCGGTCAGCCGGATCAGACAGCTAATGTTGGCAAGATGCCTACCCCTTGCTTGTCGTGATGGGGACTGAATATGGGCCTATTCGAGTGGTAGATTACACTGACCAGTGAAATTGGTCGATTTATCATAGAGTACTGGCGAATTACCACAGTAAACTTGATCAAAAGTTGGTCATGTTTCCCTGAAGACGACTGAAGTTCAGAGCGATGGCTACATACCTGATTACAAGCGTCTAGTCCGTCATTCATAATCCAGCCGTCGTCCATTAGAGAATATCCGCGTCCAAAGACCTATTCCATTTTCCACCTAAGAGTATTAGCACCAAATTCAAAGAGACAATCATAGTATACATAAACATAGGCTTGTTTCCTGCAAGAGAGAAGCGGTCAACAGTTTTCAATGATGCCGGCAAGACATCATGATGTTCCAAAAATATCAAATCCGTATCGCTGATCAGTATTCTTAATCCATAATATTCGTTATAGAGTCGTCATCTAAAAACAAGATGTATCTCAGTCACGCTTTGATTGTGACTGTTCATATGAGTACCATGAGGACCTTGACGTACATGGGTTCATACGGCCCCTAGCCCCGGGTTAAGCGGAATTAGACACAAGTTACGAAACGTAGCGCCATAGATCTTGCACGCTACGTTCGTATTTTGCTATCAGCATGCGATATGTATCGCCAAATTTGAGAAACTTTGAGTGGAGGCGCTTGGTAGAATAGCCCTGTTTTATAAGTTTCTGCAACAATGTTTTGTGACGTTGATTAAAATCATCACATTTAACACAGGATTTTGTCTCCCCCAAAGTACAAATATAAAGGTTCATCTTTCCTTTGTACCGTTCCGAAACACTAACATATGACTGGGGACCAACCAAAGCAGCCAGAGTTGGAAGTATCATGCAGAATATGTACTCCGGCCTGGTGTCGTGAGAATGTGCCATGAATGTTATAAAACAGGGCTATTCCACCAAGCGCCTCCACTCAAAGTTTCTCAAATTTGGCGATACATATCGCATGCTGATAGCAAAATACGAACGTAGCGTGCAACATCTATGGCGCTACGTTTCGTAACATGTGTCTAATTCCGCTTAACCCGGGGCTAGGGGCCGTATGAGCCCATGTACTTCAAGATCCTCATGGCACTCATATGAACAGTCACAATCAAAGCGTGGCTGAGGTACATCATTTTTAGATGACGACTCTATAACGAATATTATGGATTAAGAATACTGATCAGCGATACGGATTTGATATTTTGGAACATCATGATGTCTTGCCGGCATCATTGAAAATTGTTGACCGCTTCTCTCTTGCAGGAAACAAGCCTATGTTTATGTATACTTTTGTCTTTTGAATTTGGTGCTAATACTGTTATATGGAAATGGAATAGGTCTTTGGATTATGGACGCGGATATTCTCTAATGGACGACGGCTGGATTATGAATGACGGACTAGACGCTTGTAATGCAGGTAATCCATTTCCATAACCTGGTTTTGCATGCTGTGTCTGCCGGAAAGGGTATGCGGTACGCATGACCTATCTTGTGATAGATTTCTCCCTCGTCCACTTTACGCTGACCAATCCCAGAGCGGTATGGGCTTGCCATTGTGTATGGTATCTGCGAGGTGATAAATAAAATGATTATTTTGCCACTTTTTTCCATTGAGGAAACAAGAAAATATTCTTCAAGGGACACGGTCACATAGTAAACGGTCACATTAGGAACATCGTGTAATACAAGAGCTACATGTTCATAGGAATAGGCGAAATCAAGGCGCGATTGGATACAGCAATGAAGAAAAATATTTGGAAATCATTTTGATTAGAGTATATGCAGAACAGTGGTACGAATTTGACAATCAGAAAATCCGACCGACATCATTGAAAGCTGTTGACTGCTTTTCAAGGAGTCACCAGCTCATCATAGCTCATAGCCCAGTCAATTAAATACTTTCCAAAGTTAAATACTTTCCAAAGTTAGGGGCCCGGATGTGCAGAGATTGGGAGTCGGACGTGTTTTCACTTCGCTCCGAGAAATTTGTCTAATTCTGCGGATTTCAACTGATTTTTGTGTAATATATTTTGTGAATATTTTTGCCAAATACCTGTGGTGAAAGTGTTTTGCTGCTCAGGGCGTTTTTCTGACTTAGTCAGTTTGGCCTGGTTTGGGAAGGCAGAGAGCCGCCATTACTGCCGTCTCGGTCTTTGTGACCGAGAGGGTTGGTGTGTTTTTTTTGTTCTCGGTCTCCCTCTTCTCTGTTTGTTCGCTGTCTGTAAATATTTCGTATTTTGCTGTTGTATATATATATCCTTGCTGACTTGATCTAGTTTGAAGTTGGTTCGTTTTTCGTTCGGTTTGACGTAGGTCGATTTGCACAAGTTTTGTGTAAATCGAGGTAGGTTGGATACATGTAACATACCGAAGTTATATTGCTGTGCATTGTAGGCTTAGCACTGAGTGTACAGCTGTGCGCTAGCCTTTGTTCTCTGTTCTTTTGTTCCTCGTTGTAACCAGGCAACTCGCTGGGTTTAGGACTAGGCTTTTGTTCTGCCTGGCCCTGAAGTTTCAGTGTATTGTTGTAAAGGTTACAGTGTACGTCTTTGGAGTGAGGCTCCATCGGGGAGTATTCAATGTTTACTCTGTGGGGAGGCTCACTGTTGGGCGTGTCACTATTTGTAGTTTGTAGTTGTATTGATAGTCCCTAGTGGGACTTTGAATTTTTTTTTTTTTTTTTCCACTATGGCCTTTAGAAAGTATGATAGGTCACTGAGCCTACAACTTAAAGGTCTAGAGAAAGCTAATGCGGAAGATATATATCACGCATTGAAAGACACTGTTGGATCAGGACCGAAAATCCTTAAGGGTCTAGTACAGGTATCAAATACCTTGTGGAACGTCACACTGGCAAATGAAAATACCAAAACTCGCCTAGTGCTGGAAGGTATTCGCGTTAGAGATCAACGTGGCCATTTTGAGGAAATAGACTCAGGAAAATTGTTAGTAAAGATGAAAGGACCATGCGATTTCCCAGATTCTGCGATCAAAAGTGTTTTTGAGGTTTATGGTGATGTTCTCTCTGTACAAAAAAAGTTCTACTCTTTCGATAGAGAGTTTGAGACAGGGGTTCGAAGAATTTGGATCACGAAATTCAAACGACCTCTTCCTTCTATTTTTGTTGGAGGTATGAGACTTCCTGTTTGGTATAACGGTCAAGTAAAAACATGTTATACTTGTGGTTCGAAAGATCACATGAACTGGAGGTGTGATATAAATGCCTGATCTGTCATCAGGAAGGACACTTTAAAAAAAACCTGTCCAAAAGCCAAACAGATTTCTGGAGATACCGTAACTAACGGCGGAAAGGGTGGTTCCTCTGGTCCTCGCTCTGCTCCGCCCGTAGAAGTCCGAAGAGGACTTAACGCTATAGACCTAGGCCTGTGGAAGACTGTAGGCCCTGATGGCAAACCTATCAAACGTCATCAGGAGATAGTTGCCGCCGAGAGCAATGAGAAAACCCAAAACCGCTACGAGTGTCTCGATGACGCGATGGAGGAAGGTTGTAATTCGAAAGATGAAGATGTCAGTGAGAGTGAGGTGTGCGATGATGTAGAAGTCCAGGCAGGTGATCAGAAAGCATGTGATCAGAAGTCAATTTCTGATCAGACTGAAAGTGTTGACGTGGTATTAACTCCGGAAGTTGAATTGAAGGGGGACAACTTACCGGATACTGGTAGTGTTTCGGGTGAGGATGCACTTGTGCAGTCTGTAGATTCCTTCACTAATCCTATTCACTTGGTAGATGTAAACTTTACACCAAACTACAGAGGAAGTACTGAAGGAGTTCAAGAGAAAAAGAAAAGTAGTGAAATAGTCTTGTAGTAATAAAAGCTACCTCGAATCAGAAAAGAAGAATAAAGAGAATACCATAGATATCGAATCCGGCAAAAAGAGCTCAAAATGTCGATGATACTCCCACTCCTACCAACGATACACCCATGCTTTCCGATGAGGAGTATCAGGAGTGTAGTGATCGTCCATTAAAAGGCGAGACTTCCTTGAACCAAAGGTCGAAGGACTTGTTGGGACAAGAGAGAAAGAAGTTTATTAGAAGGAAAATAAAAAAGACAAGAGAGAACAAATGAGAAAGGTAAAAAAGGATTACCCAAAATAAAACGTACATAATGGCTAAGCTAACCTTATATATTTTGGCTTGGGCAGTTTTGTGTTTTATTTCTATATACAGACTAAAGATGGCTCAGCCGCCAAATATCGTTCAGTGGAATTGCAGAGGAGTTTGGCCAAATTTAAATGAACTCCAATTATTAACTCAAGATTATGAACCATCAGGTTTTTGTCTCAACGAGACCTTTCTGAAGAAAGCAGATAAAGATAAATATAAATTTCGCCAATACACACCTTATCATTCCTACGCTTTAGAGGAAAATGGAAAAGCTACAGGCGGTTCTTCAATATTGGTTAAAATGGGTGTTTTACACAGTCCTGTTGATTTAGTGACAGATTTACAAGCTGTAGCAGTTCGTATTACCTTGAATTCTGTTTTCACATTATGCACGGTGTACATACCTTCTTCTGGTAATCTCCGGCTCAATGAACTTCAAGATCTTTACGATCAGCTCCCGAAACCTTGTTTAATGGTTCATACGGACCCTAGGCCCGGGTTAGAGTATTACATACAGTCTCTCTGATCAACTCTCCCCGACGGCGATAAGAGATTGCGAAAACGCGTCAACACATATCTTTTATGCAAGCAAAAGTATATCGTGCCTCTGAATAAGTCCTCTGAAATTCGGTACATTTCTTGGCAGACCCGTCATTTAAGACAACTTCAATCGGCAACACTTTGCGTGCAATAAACTTGGCCCTTTTCACTCCTTGCTTGAATGGTTCCCCACATATAGTCACCTATTGTATGTGACGGATTTGGCCATTTCTTAGTGCCTTGCATTGATAGTGAAATTAACGTCACCTTACACGAAGTACGTGCCGCATTTTACATTGATCGCAGAACAAAATCCGAAATGTAGCAACGATTAAAATGAACAACACACGGGCGATCACCTCCTGGTCTGCACATGCAAATTACGGTCTTCCACATGGCATCCTTATTAGATCACCCAAAGTCATACGTAAGTCATTCGCCTCACGTAACGTTAATTTGAACATGAAAGCAGACAATTCTTAGAAACGATTAGAACGATACGGACCATTTGGAAGACAATGTCCACCAAACAATTTTACCCAGACAACTAGGGAACCTTTCAACATGACAAGGGAAATATTTCTATTTCGCTATATAACCCTGGTTGCTATATAATACAACCTTGTCTATTCAACCAGAAGGTATAAAAGCATTTCAAAATTACACCTTTATCTCACTCCGATGAACATGGCTGAAAACACGGTAGACGTTAAAATACTGACAAAAGCCACAGTGCGGTCGAGAAACACCGTAGAGGCGTACGCTATCGATCAAAAAGGCCAAATTTTTGAACTACTCTGTTCAAATTCAAGTCTAAAAAAAGATAGAGCCTGGTAAATTCGTGAAACTCTATAGGGTTAATATCATGGAAGGCAACAAAATGGGACTACGGACGACGTCAAAAGTATGTATATGGTCAAAATGTTTTCAATGATTTTAAAATATTCTAGAAGTAAGCAGCACAGAAATATTCCTTATAGAATGTGGCCCAAGTCAGCCTTGCTGCCCAGGCATGGCATTGGTCACTGCCTTTTCTTATGTAAACATCTGAAAAGTGCTGTCCATGTTGAGGATTGCATCGTGGAGCAGCAAAGTTTACTTGGGCCGATGGGATATATCCGAGCTATGCATATTTGTAGATTTTCCCGCTACCCAAGAAACTACATTTCAAAGTGGACTCGGGAAAGGGGTACGACTTCTATAACCCACAAACCCTCAGTGTTGCCGAAGCTCTGGCTTCTGCATCTGCATCTCAGTGGATGCATTTCTAATGTAAGTACACTTGTAATGTAATCGAATGAATTTCTTAACGCCTGTGCTATGCCAGATGAAATGTTCGGTACAGCACTATCAATCAGAAATCCCCGAAAATGTCTCCTACTATTTTCCAAAATATTTCCTCCGTAGCGATGAAACTAATCGCGCATGGTCTCGCTAACCAGGCCGATATTGAGTAACAACGATTATTCCAAGTAATTTCTTGTAAAACTCAAGTGGAGTGTATTTCAGAAGTTGCAGAAAAAAATGTTGTCACTATTTCACGCAGGTACACTGTACTTTTAAGTGCTTTGTCCAAGCAACCACATTAGTGTAATTGAAAATGGTAAACTCTGAAGTACAATTCCCCAAACACGGTTAAAAACCAGAAAATATTTCAACAAAGTTTCGTCGAGACCGTTTTTTTCTCAAACACTATGCTCCTTGGTCTTAACATGTGCTGGTGAATGTACATGTAGAACCCGTTACAGACCAGAAGAATGCATATAAGTCTGAAACCGGTAACTCGGGGGGAATTGAGAAATCCTGCATTGTTATTCCTAACACATTAGAAATACAGCCATACTAAATCATTCATTCCAATGTTGTGACACAGTTAAAGGAGAATTTTTCTTTAGAAAGTCATTCACTATGAATGTTACGTAAATTGAAGTCTTTCTTGAAAAAATATCCGTTTATTTCTCGTCTTGCGAAGTAAAGGGGAGATATTGTGAGGAGACGGGAATTGGTTGTCGGGGTCGGTGTCCCCTGCCTGGAAATGATGTTTTCTTTATTATTTGCCAAACACAAAACTATAAGGAAAATTCAGAGTAGCGAGAAGTTGGGGTTCTCAGAACGCTAGTTTGGAATAGCTTTAACGGGCCTTTACTTCGCGAGCAGTGAATGTAGGGCGATGCCATGTTTGTACGCGAAAGCCAGATTCTGGGGTTGCAGACATCATTCTTATTCCATGTGACGTAAGAAACATGGCTGGTGAGGAGATTTTAGTGGAGACCTGCAACCCTCTATTGCCACTTGTTTAATAGCTGCCAATGTTCTGTTCTATTCGGAATATCTATGATTGTACTTCTATTTGCAATTTAGTACAAATTTGTAATTTAGTACAAATATCAAACATGTGAAAATGTTTTTATAGGCTTTATATATCTGCACTAAACTTCAATGAAAACTCCGACAGACAGCAGACGAGGACCAAAGAAGGCAATGCCAAATATGGAATCACCTACAGCAAGGCTAACAAGGGAGTTCCAGTTGTAAAAGAAGCGAAAACCCCTATTTCCCTCAGTAGGCCTAATACTGTTCTCAGATTTGTTTCCTAACGGCGGAAAGGGTGGTTCCTCTGGTCCTCGCTCTGCTCCGCCCGTAGAAGTCCGAAGAGGACTTAACACTATAGACCTAGGCCTGTGGAAGACTGTAGGCCCTGATGGCAAACCTATCAAACGTCATCAGGAGATAGTTGCCGCCGAGAGCAATGAGAAAACCCAAAACCGCTACGAGTGTCTCGATGACGCGATGGAGGAAGGTTGTAATTCGGAAGATGAAGATGTCAGTGAGAGTGATGAAGATGGCAGTGAGAGTGAGGTTTACGATGATGTAGAAGTCAAGGCAGGTGATCAGAAGGCATGTGATCATAAGTCAATTTCTGATCAGACTGAAAGTGTTGACGTGGTATTAATTTCGGAAGCTGAATTGAAGGGTGACAACTTACCGCATACTGGTAGTGTTTCGGGTGGGGATGCACTTGTGTAGTCTGTAGATTCCTTCACTAATCCTATTCACTCCGGTGTAGATGTAACTTTACACCAAACGAGGAAGTACTGAAGGAGTTCACAGGAAAAGAAAGTAGTGAATAGTCTTGTAGTAATAAAGCTACCTCGAATCAGGAAAAGAAGAATAAAGAGAATACCATAGATATCGAATCCGGCAAAGAGCCTAAAATGGTCGATGATACTCCCACTCCTACCAACGATACATCCATTCTTTCTGATGAGGACTATCAGGTGTGTAGTGATCGTCCAACGGTCGAAGGACTTGTTGGGACAAGAGAGAAAGAAGTTTATTAGAAGGAAAATAAAAAAGACAAGAGAGAACAAATGAGAAAGGTAAAAAAGGATTACCCAAAATAAAACGTACATAATGGCTAAGCTAACCTTATATATTTTGGCTTGGGCAGTTTTGTGTTTTATTTCTATATACAGACTAAAGATGGCTCAGCCGCCAAATATCGTTCAGTGGAATTGCAGAGGAGTTTGGCCAAATTTAAATGAACTCCAATTATTAACTCAAGATTATGAACCATCAGGTTTTTGTCTCAACGAGACCTTTCTGAAAAAAAGCAGATAAAGATAAATATAAATTTCGCCAATACACACCTTATCATTCCTACGTTAGAATCGTTAGATTCTTGGTATGTGCTTTAGAATAGGTTAACCAGAAGACTATTCTGTGAAGTCATGTGACGCAGTCAGTATGTCGGCACCTCTTCCCACTTCCTTTATATGTGTTGTAATTAGAGGAAAATGGAAAAGCTACAGGCGGTTCTTCAATATTGGTTAAAATGGGTGTTTTACACAGTCCTGTTGATTTAGTGACAGATTTACAAGCTGTAGCAGTTCGTATTACCTTGAATTCTGTTTTCACATTATGCACGGTGTACATACCTTCTTCTGGTAATCTCCGGCTCAATGAACTTCAAGATCTTTACGATCAGCTCCCGAAACCTTGTTTAATGGTTCATACGGACCCTAGGCCCGGGTTAGAGTATTACATACAGTCTCTCTGATCAACTCTCCCCGACGGCGATAAGAGATTGCGAAAACGCGTCAACACATATCTTTTATGCAAGCAAAAGTATATCGTGCCTCTGAATAAGTCCTCTGAAATTCGGTACATTTCTTGGCAGACCCGTCATTTAAGACAACTTCAATCGGCAACACTTTGCGTGCAATAAACTTGGCCCTTTTCACTCCTTGCTTGAATGGTTCCCCACATATAGTCACCTATTGTATGTGACGGATTTGGCCATTTCTTAGTGCCTTGCATTGATAGTGAAATTAACGTCACCTTACACGAAGTACGTGCCGCATTTTACATTGATCGCAGAACAAAATCCGAAATGTAGCAACGATTAAAATGGACAACACACGGGCGATCACCTCCTGGTCTGCACATGCAAATTACGGTCTTCCACATGGCATCCTTATTAGATCACCCAAAGTCATACGTAAGTCATTCGCCTCACGTAACGTTAATTTGAACATGAAAGCAGACAATTCTTAGAAACGATTAGAACGATACGGACCATTTGGAAGACAATGTCCACCAAACAATTTTACCCAGACAACTAGGGAACCTTTCAACATGACAAGGGAAATATTTCTATTTCGCTATATAACCCTGGTTGCTATATAATACAACCTTGTCTATTCAACCAGAAGGTATAAAAGCATTTCAAAATTACACCTTTATCTCACTCCGATGAACATGGCAGAAAACACGGTAGACGTTAAAATACTGACAAAAGCCACAGTGCGGTCGAGAAACACCGTAGAGGCGTACGCTATCGATCAAAAAGGCCAAATTTTTGAACTACTCTGTTCAAATTCAAGTCTAAAAAAAGATAGAGCCTGGTAAATTCGTGAAACTCTATAGGGTTAATATCATGGAGGGCAACAAAATGGGACTACGGACGACGTCAAAAGTATGTATATGGTCAAAATGTTTTCAATGATTTTAAAATATTCTAGAAGTAAGCAGCACAGAAATATTCCTTATAGAATGTGGCCCAAGTCAGCCTTGCTGCCCAGGCATGGCATTGGTCACTGCCTTTTCTTATGTAAACATCTGAAAAGTGCTGTCCATGTTGAGGATTGCATCGTGGAGCAGCAAAGTTTACTTGGGCCGATGGGATGTATCCGAGCTATGCATATTTGTAGATTTTCCCGCTACCGAAGACACTACATTTCAAAGTGGACTCGGGAAATGAGTATGACTTCTATAACCCACAAACCCTCAGTGTTGCCGAAGCTCTGGCTTCCCCTCCCCCTAGACAACTGCTTCTCAATGGATGCATTTCTAATGTAAGTACACTTGTAATGTAATCGAACGAATTTCTTAACGCCTGTGCTATGCCAGATGAAATGTTCGGTACAGCACTATCAATACAGAAATCCCCGAAAATCTATCCTACTATTTTCCAAAATATTTCATCCGTAGCGATGAAACTAATCGCGCATGGTCTCGCTAACCAGGCCGATATTGAGTAACAACGATTATTCCAAGTAATTTCTAAAGAGTACTTGTAAAACTCAAGTGGAGTGTATTTCAGCAGTTGCAGAAAACAATTTTGTCACTATTTCACGCAGGTACACTGTACTTTTAAGTGCTTTGTCCAAGCAACCACATTAGTGTAATTGAAAATGGCAAACTCTGAAGTACAATTCCCCAAACACGGTTAAAAACCAGAAAATATTTCAACAAAGTTTCGTCGAGACCGTTTTTTTTTTCTCAAACACTATGCTCCCTGGTCTTGCAGATTTTAACGTATGCTGGTGAATGTACATGTAGAACCCGTCACAGACCAGAAAAATGCATATAAGTCTGAAACCGGTAACTCTGGGGAATTGAGAAATCCTGCCTTGTTATTCCTAACAAATTAGAAATACAGCCATACTAAATCCTCTGGTTGTTCCACATGCAGAGTGGAAGGGCTTCATCTTTTACTTGGCTTACATACTAACATTTTTGATGCTTGGTCTTGCATGACCAGTCATTGCAATGTAAGGAACAACATGGTTTGTCCAGACTTTATTATAAATGTACGAATTCTAAGGGGATATTTGCATGAAAAAGAGCTTGAGAGGGCAGGCTCCTATCTCATCCATGCAGCTTCTGCAGGTAATTTTGAAGTAATGCCTCCGATTGTGCTTCACTATTACATATATATTGTTGGTCTGATTCAGATCTGTTTTCACTCTTAAATATTAAAATAGATTTGAACTTAAAAAAATGTCTTTTAACATATACCTTATAGATAGAAACATGAGCTTTCTGAGCGCAAAATTGAATATTGAACAAATCCACAAATGTCACACGGACCCTTACAATGTTTACTGAATGTTCAAGAGACCATGCGTTTATTAAGGTATGAGGATTTCAAAATTTTGCTTGACACAAAATATTTCACATGCTATGTATTCAAATTGTTACTTTTTTTTACTTTACTATTAAATCAACACAAAACGGTGGTCTCCTGCGAGTAATACTTCAGAACCTGCATAGCTCTGATGTTGTTTATAGAGTTGATACTGGTCTGTCAAAACACTAGTTGGCCAGGGGGGATGGGGAACTTCCCTGAAACAAATTATATGTAGTGATCATACGATACGTTTTACCACAAACATCACAAATAATATCATTGTAGGTTATGTGAGAAGACTTATGACCCATGTCCATCAGACGCCTGCAACACCCACGCTACAAGCTGGCATTGAGCAACAAATCGTTCATGACATCACATCTTCCGTCCCCAGTGTTCGGTGTGTACGAGAGAGTAGACAAGCAAACAGTCATTCAAACACACAAGAGCAGATTCAATCTGAAGAACTGAACACTTATCTGAATTAGTGGTGGCTTTGTGTGTTGGTGCTTCATATAGCCATCACTTTCCTTCATTCCTTCAAATTTTCAATTTAGTCGTACCAATGACTCGAAAATAGGATACCTGTTGCCACCTCACTTGACACTCGACATTAATGATATCATCAAATGATACAATGTGATGATAAAATGCCCAAGTTCAAATGATGGGTAATCAAGAGTCTGGGTTACCAATGCAAAATTTATTTACCTTCAGGTAGTAATTCAACACACACCAATAATGATTCTGAAATTCTTCTGTATTTGTCATTTATTTTCACCAAAATTGTCCTACAGATAGATACATTAAATACTCAGCAGATACATACAATTTTTATTGCATACACGTATACTACTGGCCAAAATAGTAGTTGTTTTACAATTAAGTTATAAATATAATAGGTCTCTTCCCACTTCCCTTAAATGTGTTGTAATTTTTACCTGTATATGGCGAGATTCTGCTGGTGGACGTTTCGTCCCCGAGGCCCGCCCCCTGTACAGACCTTTTGGTCTTTGATATATGTTGGCATTTGTGGGAAGTTGATGCTGGGTCGACATCGGGCCTTACAGACTAGTCTTTTGTGTTAATTGCCGCCATTTACATCTGACGACGATACAGCTCACCAATCTCCAATGTACGAGTTGTCACAGCGAAACAGCTTACCCATTACCAGTATACGAGTTGTCAGAGCATTTCCATCATAGCTCTCTATATTTGTATCTAATACCGCTTATGCCGGTGCTAGGGACCGTGTGGTCATATCATCCAAGTTGCCACATGAACAGGTACAATAAAAGCGTACCTGAGATACAACACATATCACGAATCGTTAGATTCTTGATATGTGCTTTAGAATAGGTTTACCAGAAGACTATTCTGTGAAGTCATGTGACGCAGTCAGTATGTCGGCACCTCTTCCCACTTCCCTTATATGTGTTGTAATTTGTCACATCACACTTTTTCTGACAGGGATGACTGTAGTCCTGTTGAGAGGAACTTCATAGTATTTGAATCGTGTTTACTGGCACTGTTTAGCATGTGTGTGCATGTGTTTCGCGCCATGTGAAATGGTGTTGAAGGAAGTTTTGGGAAGTCTCGTGGTTCTGACAGCATCCTGCAGCTACGGCCATATCAAACAATGGTCTAGTCAACCTGTGCACACGGGGATGTCACCTGGCAACCTCCTCCTGGCTGCAACTGTCAAGTCCTGCAAATGTGATCAATATTTTTATGCGGTGCAGAATTCAAATGATTTCGCTCAGCACATACTGCATGATTCAGTCAGCTTATCTGTGTCCAGCAGTAGAAAGTGGATGAAAATAAGCTGTTGAAACAAAGGAGAAGGAAACCTCTCAAAGTTGGAGGAGATGGCAGATGTTCCCCGGACCACACTGCAAAATATGGGGCTTATTTTTTGATGGACTTAGAAAATTCGAAAGTCATCGAAACACAGCTAGTCCAAGTAAACCCTGGTTATAAAATTTGGTTGCATTTTGATTGGGCCAAGATTCAACGGTACTCGCTTCAATTATTGCACATGTATGTATGGTTGGAGATGTAATTCAGCCAAATAAACATGATTCGGTTAGCATGGAACACGTACGTTGAGGAAATTAAAAGGGTGGCAATTTTTTTAAATCTGATTATATCTAACTGTACACACGGTACATGCACAAGTACTTTGGCGTTACTATAATCATGACCTAAAATATTTTCACTTTGTTGTTTGGCTGAAAATCCTCCACTTATACAAAGAGACTTGCGTATTCTAGCTTGGTTGCAGCTGTCTGCATAATTTTGTTTCTTTTGAATATTTGTTCATGTGGAAACTTGGATGACATGACCACACGGCCCCTAGCACCGGCATAAGCGGTATTAGATACAAATATAGAGAGCTGTGATGGAAATGCTCCGACAACTCGTATATTGGTAATTGGTGAGCTGTGTTGCTGTGACAACTCGTACACTGGAGATTGGTGAGCAGCACCGGCATAAGCGATATTAGAGAGAGAGAGAGCTGTGATGGAAATGCTCCGACAACTCGTATATTGGTAATTGGTGAGCTGTGTTGCTGTGACAACTCGTACACTGGAGATTGGTGAGCTGTATCGTCGTCAGCTGAAAACGACGGCTGTAAGACCCGATGTCGACCAAGCATCAACTTTCCACAAATGCCAACATATATCAAAGACCAAAAGGTCTGTACACGGGGCGGTCCTCGGGGACGAAAGTTTCTTGATGTAGCAACAATGAAGACAGTGTGGTGGATGGACAGTCAGGCGGATTTATGGACGTACAGGACATATTCTCATCGAGCTCGCACTATGAGTGGGAAGGCTTTTGTGTCCCACTGGATCATGTGTAATATACCAGTATTGAATGATGTAGGTAAATAATGTTTCAAGCATGCTCCTGTGTCATGCTGGAGCACATATATATTATGCTGGTACGTGGTATTGAATAGTATGGGTGAACTGTTTCAGATGGGCTCCTGTGTCTATATTCATAGCAAGTATGTGGTATGGAATCAATAGTATGGGTCATATATCATATAGTGTGTCAGACTGTTTATTATTGTCATCTCTCAATTTTCATGGTGCCCATCACCACTCACTGCTGTGCAGGTCGTCGTGTAGGGCCTGGACTGGGCAATTTCCCACTCAACCTGGCGGTTTGGCCCAGCGGAGTGGGTTGGCTCAGCCTCCTGGGATGCAGCTATCGATAGGAGATGGGAATTGAGCCTTCTCCGATGACTTTGTGGCGATGGAGCTGAACAGTCATTAATCATGCCAGGGTGGGTAAATTGTATGCTCTTCGTGGGTCACACTAGACTACAAGCTCATATATAATATAGACGACAGGGTTTTTTCTCTGTTAACAATTAGACTATGCATACTTTCATTACCAAATCACTGTTACGACATGTAACAACATTTAAAGTAAGTCGCCTGAAAATTTTGTAGCGTTATGATGAATAAGTCAGAGGTTCTCAAGCGGTTCTCAAAAGAACTTTTTTACCTTCGTTTTTAGAGAGAGGTTTTCCCTAACCTGTATAAGGGCTGTTGGGAGTAAAATATTTCACAGGCTGTGCTATGGCCCTGGGTACTGGAAGTTGGTGTATGCCTCAGATTGAATGCGTCGTCTTATGGCACCGACTGCACACGCCGGTATCACTTTCCTGTTCTTTCCGAGGAGTTTCCAGATGTACCGAGTAAACCTTCTGTAAGCCACGTGTCTACATTCTGGGGAAAAAATACATTTCAGCCTTCAGTAAGGGTAATAAAGAAATGTAGCAACATAATAGGTATTCAATGAAGGACAATTTAGTTCATTTACTATCGATCAAAGTCTAGAGTTTATGGGCCCTATGATTACAATAATATATTATAGCCAGTCACAATTGTTGATAGGCTGCAATTCTTTCCAACTGATGTTCTTTTATTAAAAAAATTAAGCCGGTATAGATCTGATACAAGGTACAATCACCATAAAAACGTTTCTCTCTAAATACAGCAAGAACAGACATCACCAATTTGGCCGTATTCTAAAGCCAGGAATTCATAGAAGGAAGCCTCCAGAACATCGATGTTGAGACAGTTTGCCATAAACGCATCCAAATCTACAAAACAAGGCTTTCCTTCCCTCTCCAAGCGATGGACAAATGAGGCAACCTCCAAGCAGCATAGGCTTTCAGTATCCGTTCCCATGGCCTCGCCCTTTCCACACACACACATGTGAAAAGAAAAATCTTTTTATTTATACGGATGGCACAGGGTCGTTTTCAGTTTTGATTTCTTTCTTTTCCATTAATAAACCACTTTTCCATTAATAAACCACATGCAAGAACTTGAGTGTTGGAGGTGAAGCAATTGGCAATTGGATCTCTCATCTTCCAGGGAAGGTGGGGCATGGTAGATTTGTCCAAGTCATGCAACCCCGTGGGATATCCCTTGTGTCGAATAAGAGTCCCTCTGTGACATTTAGCGAATTTACAGGGTCCCCCATAGACAATGTCCGGACTCTCATTGGGGGGGGGGGCATTAGTCCACTTCATTGAAAAAACGTGACCCATGACTTTGGTTAACACGCACTGGGAGTCTCTTTTTTGTGTATCTCGTGTTATTCGTAGCCACTAGATTATATAGTACCTACCGGTATGTATAAAATTATGAGTTAACGCTGGTTCAAAATTATCACCCAGGTTAAAAGATGGGGTAAAGAGAAAAAAGACCGCTAGTGTTTGTCAAGGGTCGCTGAACAGACCATTGACAAGGGCATCACAGAGCAAACTTAAATTTCATTACACATATAATTGTTTATATCGTCATGATCCTGGAGTTCACCGCTTTCAGAAAGTATACATGCATATGCACCACAAATGGAAATGTTAACGGAAATTAAACAATTTAAAGATGTGTGCATTTCTGTGTGTGTGTGGCAGGCAAGTCCTTAATCTGTCATGATCAAACGGATCATGACCCTTTCCCTGGCATTAAAAATACTATTCCTAAAAGCTTCTCGAAAAGGGCCTACATGTAGCTATGACCCACAGCTACATGTAGGCCCTTTTCGAGAAGCTTTTAGGAATAGTATTTTTAATCTCGGCGGAAATTTGGCCAACTGATCAACTCTCCCCGACGGCGATAAAAGATTGCGAAAACGCGTCAACACATATCTTTTATGCAAGCAAGAGTATATCGTGTTTCTGAATAAGTCCTCTGAAATTTTGGTACATTTCTTGGCAGACCCGTCATTTAAGACAACTTCAATCGGCGACACTTTGCGTGCAATAAACTTGGCCCTTTCAACTCCTTGCTTGAATGGTTCCCCACATGTAATCACCTATTGTATGTGACGGATTTGCCCATTTTTTAGTGGCTTGCATTGATAGTGAAATTAACGTCACCTTACACGAAGTACATGCCGTATTTTACATTGATTGCAGGAAAAAATCGAAATGCAGCAAGGATTAGAATGGACAACACACGGCGATCACCTCCTGGTCTGCACATGCAAATTACGGTCTTCCACATGGCATCCTTATTAGATCACCCAAAGTCATTCGCCTCACGTCACGTTAATTTGAACATGAAAGCAGACAATTCTTAGAAACGATTAGAACGATACGGACCATTTGCAAGACAATGTCCACCAAGCAATTTTACCCAGACAGCTATGGAACCTTTCAACATGACAAGTGAAATATTTCCATTTCGCTATTTAACCCTGATTGTTATATAATACAACCTTGTCTAAAGCATTTCAAAATTACACCGCTATCTCACTCCGATGAACATGGCAGAAAACACGGTAGACGTTAAAATACTGACAGAAGCCACAGTGCGGTCGAGAGACACCGTAGAGGCGTACGCTATCGATCAGAAAGGCCAAATTTTTTAACTACTCTGTTCAAATTCAAGTCTAAAAAAAGATAGAGCCTGGTAAATTCGTGAAACTCTAGGGTTAATATCATGGAAGGCAACAAAATGAGACTACGGGCGACGTCAAAAGCATGTATATGGTCAAAATGTTTTCAATTATTTCAAAATATTCTAGATGTAAACAGCACCGAAATATTCCTTATAGAATGTGGCCCAAGTCAGCCTTGCTGCCCAGGCATGGCATTGGTCACTACTGCTAAACATCTGAAAAGTGCTGTCAATGTTGAGGATTGCATCATGGAGCAGCAAAGTTTACTTGGGCCGATGGGATGTATCCGAGCTATGCATATTTGTAGATTTTCCCGCTACCCAAGAAACTACATTTCAAAGTGGACCAGGGAAAGGAGTATGACTTCTATAACCCACAAACCCTCAGTGTTGCTGAAACTCTGGCTTCTCCTACCCCTAGACAACTGCATCTCAATGGATGCATTTCTAATGTAAGTACACTTGTAATGTAATCGAATGAATTTCTTAACACCCGTGCTATGCCAGATGAAATGTTCGGTACAGCACTATCAACACAGAAATCCCCGAAAATGTATCCTAGTATTTTCCAAAATATTTCCTCCGTAGCGATGAAACTAATCGCGCATGGTCTCGCTAACCAGGCCGATATTGAGTAACAACGATTATTCCAAGTAATTTCTAAAGAGTACTAAAGTGGAGTGTATTTTCAGAAGTTGCAGAAAACAATTTTGTCACTATTTCACGCAGGTACACTGTACTTTTAAGTGCTTTGTCCAAGCAACCACATTAGTGTAATTGAAAATGGCAAACTCTGAAGTACAATTCCCCAAACACGGTTAAAAACCAGAAAATATTTCGTCGAGACCGTTTTTTTCTCAAACACTATGCTCCTTGGTCTTAACATGTGCTGGTGAATGTACATGTAGAACCCGTCACAGACAAGAAAAATGCATATAAGTCTGAAACCGGTAACTCGGGGGGAATTGAGAAATCCTGCATTGTTATTCCTAACAAATTAGAAATACAGCCATACTAAATCCTCTGGTTGTTCCACATGCAGAGTGGAAGGGACTCATCTTTTACTTGGCTTACATACTAACATTTTTGATGCTTGGTCTTGCATGACCAGTCATTGCAATGTAAGGAACAACATGGTTTGTCCAGACTTTATTATAAATGTACGAATTCTAAGGGGATATTTGCATGAAAAAGAGCTTGAGAGGGCAGGCTCCTATCTCATCCATGCAGCTTCTGCAGGTAATTTTGAAGTAATGCCTCCGATTGTGCTTCACTATTACATATATATTGTTGGTCTGATTCAGATCTGTTTTCACTCTTAAATATTAAAATAGATTTGAACTTAAAAAAATGTCTTTTAACATATACCTTATAGATAGAAACATGAGCTTTCTGAGCGCAAAATTGAATATTGAACAAATCCACAAATGTCACACGGACCCTTACAATGTTTACTGAATGTTCAAGAGACCGTGCGTTTATTAAGGTATGAGGATTTCAAAATTTTGCTTGACACAAAATATTTCACATGCTATGTATTCAAATCGTTACTTTTTTTTACTTTACTATTAAATCAACACAAAACGGTGGTCTCCTGCGAGTAATACTTCAGAACCTGCATAGCTCTGATGTTGTTTATAGAGTTGATATTGGTCTGTCAAAACATTACTTGGCCAGGGGGGATGGGGAACTTCCCTGAAACAAATTATATGTAGTGATCATACGATACGTTTTACCAAAAACATCACAGATAATATCATTGTAGGTTATGTGAGAAGACTTATGACCCATGTTCATCAGACGCCTGCAACACCCACGCTACAAGCTGGCATTGAGCAACAAATCGTTCATGACATCACATCTTCCGTCCCCAGTGTCCGGTGTGTACGAGAGAGTAGACAAGCAAACAGTCATTCAAACACACAAGAGCAGATTCAATCTGAAGAACTGAACACTTATCTGAATTAGTGGTGGCTTTGTGTGTTGGTGCTTACTATAACGATCACTTTCCTTCATTCCTTTCTTCAAATTTTCAATTTAGTCGTACCAAAGACTCGAAAAAATGATACCTGTTGCTACCTCATTTGACACTCGGCATTAATGATATCAGCAAATGATACAATGTGATGATAAAATGCCCAAGTTCAAATGATGGGTAATCAAGAGTCTGGGTTACCAATGCAAAATTTATTTACTTTCAGGTAGTAATTCAACACACACCACTTTCAGGTAGTAATTCAACACACACCAATAATGATTATGAAATTCTTCTGTATTTGTCTATACATACAATTTTTATTGCATACACGTATACTACTGGCCAAAATAGTAGTTGTTTTACAATTAAATTATAAATATAATAGATCTTTGTCACATCACCCTTTTTCTGACAGGGATGACTGTAGTCCTGTTGACGAGAGGAAGTTCATAGTATTTGAATCGTGTTTACTGGCACTGTTTAGCATGTGTGTGCAGTGTTTCGCGCCATGTGAAATGTTGTTGAAGAAAGTTTTGGGAAATCTCGTGGTTCTGACAGCATCTTGCAGCTACGGCCATATCAAACAATGGTCTAGTCAACCTGTGCACAAGGGGATGTCACTTGGAAGCCTCCTCCTGGCTGCAACCTCTCTGTTCTGTGGGTCAAGCCCTGCAAATGTGATCAATATGTTTATGCGCTGAAGAATTCAAATGATTTCGCTCAGCACATACTGCATGATTCAGTCAGCTTATCTGTGTCCAGCAGTAGAAAGTGGATGAAAATAACCTGTTGAAACGAAGGAGAAGGAAACCTCTCAAAGTTGGAGGAGATGGCAGATGTTCCCCGGACCACACTGCAAAATATGGGGCTTATTCTTTGATGGACTTCGAAACACAGCTAGTCCAAGTAAACACTGGTTATACAATTTGGTTGCATTTTGATTGGGCCAAGATTCAACGGTACTCGCTTCAATTATTGCACATATATGTATGGTTGGAGATGTAATTCAGCCAAATAAACCTGATTCGATTAGCATGGGACAGGTACGTTGAGGAAATTAAAAGGGTGGCAATTTTTGTAATCTGATTATATCGGTAACTGTACACACGGTACATGCAGAAGTACTTTGGCGTTACTATAATCATGACCTAAAATATTTTCACTTTGTTGTTTGGCTGAAAATCCTCCACTTATACAAAGAGACCTGCGTATTCTAGCTTGGTTGCAGTTGTCTGCATAATTTTGTTTCTTTTGAATATTTTTCTCTCTGTTGCTTGCTTCATTCCAATGTTGTGACACAGTTAAAGGAGAATTTTTCTTTAGAAAGTCATTCACTATGAATGTTACGTAAATTGAAGTCTTTCTTGAAAAAATATCCGTTTTTTCTCGCCTTGCGAAGTAAAGGGGAGATATTGTGAGGAGAGGAGAATTGGGTGTCGGGGTCGGTGTCCCCTGCCTGGAAATGATGTTTTTTTTATTATTTGCCAAAACACAAAACTATAAGGAAAATTCAGAATAGCGAGATGTTGGGGTTCTCAAAACGCCAGTTTGGAATAGCTTTAAAGGGCTTTGACTTCGCGAGCAGTGGCTGTAGGGCGCTGCCATGTTTGTACGCGAAAGCCAGATTCTCGGGTTGCAGACACCATTCTTATTCCATGTGACGTAAGAAACATGGCTGATAAGGAGATTTTAGTGGAGACCTGCAACCCCCTATTGTCACTTGTTTAATAGCTGCCAATGTTCTGTTCTATTCGGAATATCTATGATTGTATTTCTATTTGCAATTTAGTACAAATTTCTAATTTAGTACAAATATCAAACATGTGAAAATGTTTTTGTAGGCCTTATATATCTGCACTACACTTCAATGAAAACTCCGACAGACAGCAGACGAGGACCAAAGAAGGCAATGCCAAATATGGACTCACCTACAGCAAGGCTAACAAGGGAGTCCGAGTTGTAAAAGAAGCGAAAATCCCTATTTCCCTCAGTAGGCCTAATACTGTTCTCAGATTTTTTTATCGTCGCTATATAGCTGAAATATTGCTGAATGCGACGTTAAACCCTAATTCTCTCTCTCTCTCTCAGATTTGTTTCAAAAGTTATACGTACATGTAATTGATTTTGCATCATTTTGTGAGCTTGGAAGCTTCTCTTTTATTAGTAGATAGGCTAAACCTCACAGAAACAATAAATTAATATTTTATTCTGAAGCTAATCGCACTATTAAATCAACACAAAACAGTGGTCTCCTGCGAGTAATACTTCAGAACCTGCATAGCTCTGATGTTGTTTATAGAGTTGATACTGGTTTGTCAAAACACTACTTGGCCAGTGGGGATGGGGAACTTCCCTAAAACAAATGTTTACCAAAAATATCACAAATAATATCATTGAAGGTTATGTGAGAAGACTTATGACCCATGTTCATCAGACGCCTGCAACAAGCACGCTACAAGCTGACATTGAGCAACAAATCGTCCATGACACATCTTCCGTCCCCAGTGTCCGAGAGAGTAGACAAGCAAACAGTCATTCAAACACACAAGAGCAGATCCAGTATCTGAAAACTGTGCCCGCGTAAGTAGTTTCTTCAAGCTTGGGGCCGGTTTTTACTGTTGATAATTGTCGAATTTGAGATAATATATTTCAGTCCAGTGTCTCCATTATCGCGGAGCGATATCCAGTATATTACCGGATTCTGTTCGGCCTTCATCCGGCGGAGAACAGACTCGTTAAATCTGATAAATTACAGCCTTTCATACCACTTCTGAAACGGATATTGTCTGCGCTTACAAAATATATAGGTATGAATAACTTTCGTATCGTACAAGAGGTGTGGTGGATCTGTAATTTTGAACAAGTAGAACATCACATGACTCGAAAATGGCGAGTTACGTTGGGGTAACGTCGGTAGACTTTTGCTGATTGGCTGACGAAGTCACGTGGTATTGATTCCCTCTTGCACTTGCCGGAAGTAGGCTGAAAATGGATACACACGATCCCAGGGTCAGTCTTACCGCGTATAGATGACCGAGATGGTTACAGGTTGTACCACTATCAGTTGTCTATTTACAGCAACGAGGGGGTCTACTGTGGACTGCACCCCATATTTGCAGCAGCATGAAATGTGTTTCCGGGTCCGGGCTTCCAACCTCACAGGGACACAGAGAAGTTCAGTGGACTTAGCCAGAGTGTGCTAGTTGCTTCGAGGTATATTTTTCAAAATAATAATATGTAGTGCATTTTACTATAAAGCCAAGAGTTGCAGGTAATGCAATAACTTCTTTGGATACCATCTGCAACAGAAATAGCTTCAACTTTATGAAAGATCGTTTTGCAACAACAACAGCAACAACAACAACACTTTCAAGTTGTTTTCGGGAGACAATTTCCGTTCAGAGTGAATATTTGTTGAATAAACGACTGGCTAATGACAGAAGATTAGTTTTAACAACACTCTGATCACGATATTGAATTTCAAACATCTTTTCAAATTCTGCAGTTCTCGTCATACATGTCTTACCCCTGCTTTTGGGCACAACGTTTAACGTCATGACTAGCATGTAATATGAAGCCCTGCAGTCCTCATGAAGGCACGTGGCTTAATTATACATGTCCCCAACATCCAGAAAAAACTGCCACTCAGAGGGATGTTCTCTGAATTCTGAGCCATATGTCCATTTCTATCATTTTTGCATTAATAGTAAAATATCAAATGTTGTACTTCCCAATGAATTTATAGAAGGTCCCTGTCACGGGTTCGCCCATTTCCCACCATGTGTACATGTCATTCATGTGACCGGGCTGTTGTACATTTCACCACATCTTCTTCGGCTAGCTAAAATGGCGGCACGAGATCGACGATCAGAGCCTTATCCGGGTTACCCTGCCCCTCCAAAATTGGGTTAAAAGTGACCTTTTATGGGCAGATTTAGCTAAACTTGACCCACGTTTATCCAAATGCTGCCCATTCTCTCAGAAGCGGTAACATATAGCTCATTTCAGTTTTTCAAAAACATTGTCCCAATCCGCCCGGGTGACAGGGCGCATTGGGACACCCGCCCGGGCGGAATGGGATGGTATCCAGAGTAGTTAACACACGAAACTGGTATATTGATGTCATTTTCCTTGCACTAATTCAAAATTAACAATTCCTTAACGATTCGCAAACTATCTCATGGATGGCGAAGTGTACGCAAATGCATCACCAGATTGTGGGCTGTTCAAATCACTTTTCCTCCGTTGTCCGTCCGTCTGTCGTCAGTCTGTCCGTAAACAATTCTGGTTCCCGTGATTTCTCAGGAACTACTTCATGGATCTTTCTCAAATTTGGTACACAGGTTCACCTTGGGGTCTAGTTGTGCAAGATACCTTTTTCGGTCCGATTCGAAAATCCAATATGTCCACAAGGCGGCCATTATGGATTTCCCAATGAAACTTTGTTATCTTGATTTCTCAGGAACTACTGCTTAGATCTTTGAACTTGCTCAAATTTGGTACACGGGTTCCCATTGGGGTCTAGTTGTGCAAGATACCTTTTCTGGTCCGATTTGAAAAATCCAATATGGCCACCAGGCAGCCATCTTGGATAATCGTGAATTCTCAGGAAGTACTGCATGGATCTTTCTCAAATTTGGTACACAGGTTCCCCTTGGAGTCTAGTTGTGCAAAATACCTTTTCTGGTCCGATTCGAAAATTCAATATGGCCCCAGGCAGCCATCTTGGATATCCTCATGAAACATTGTTATCGTCATTTCCCAGGAAGTACTACATGGATCTTTCTCAAAATTTGGTACACAGTTTTTCCTTGGGGTCTAGTTGTGCAAGATACCTTTTTCAGTCCGATTTGAAAATCCAATATGGCCACCAGGCAGCCATCTTAGTTTTCCCCATGAAACTTTATCGTGATTTCTCAGGTGCATGGATCTCTCTCAAATTTGGTACACAGGTTCCCCTTGTGGTCCAGTTGTGTAAGATACTTTTTTCGGTCCGATTCAGAAATCCAATATGGCCACCAGGCAGCCATTTGGAATTTCCCCATGAAATTTTGTTATCTTGAATTCTCAGGAACTGATGCATGGATCTTTGTCAAATTTGGTATGTTTCTCTTGTGGTCTAGTTGTGCAAGGTAGCTTTTCTGGTCCGATTCCAAAATCCAGTATGGCCACCAGGTGACAATCTTGGATTTCCCCATGAGACT
>JAVTVY010000607.1:0-35470 GCA_036873755.1 Hanleya hanleyi
GTGAAAAGATTTGGCATGTAGGAGTTCGTGGGTATCAGTTGGTTTAAAAAAAGACTTTGTAATCTAAATATCCACTGTTCTGAAACCCAGGTCCCTTAAAAACTGTTAGGTCCAAAAAATCCACAGAAGAGTCATGAATAACTACTTCGAGTTTGATATGTGGGTCATGGTTATTTAGAGTTTCGAAAAATACTCCGAAATCTTCCTTGGAATGGTTATAAAGTACAAAAATGTCATCTAAATATCTGAGGTATAAGAGAGGCTGTTTATCTAATTTTCTCAAAGCCTGCTCTTCCCAATGAGCTACATAGATAGTGGCAAAATTTGGACTGAACTTTTTACCCATTGCACAACCACTAATTTGTTGATAGAACTCTCCATTGAATTCGAAGTCATTACCTTTTAGACTAATTTCTGATAATTCCAAAAGTTCTTTGTCTGGGCGATTGGGATGGGGAAATCTTTGAAAAGCATCTTTAACAGCTTGACTACCTTTATCAATGTCAATATTAGTGTACATGGATTCAATATCCATAGTGACAAGTAAGGTGTTGGGAGGAGCTTGGATGCTGGACAGTTTTGACAGGAAATCTTCAGTGTTTTTCCAATAACTACTATATCGGTTAGCGATAGGCTTCAAGTAGTAGTCAATGTATTCCGAAATGTGGTAAGAATTTGACCCACAGTCTGAAACAATAGGGCGCCCAGGGGGTGTAAGGTTATCTATCCACTTATCTATAGGTTTATGAATTTTTGGTAAGATATAGAACTGTCTCGATCTTGCGTTTCTTTTGGGTGCTAAGTATTCACACTGTTTGTTCGAAATAATTTGCCCCCTATATAGATTTGCCACAATGTTGAGCAGCCTTGGATGATCTTGGGGCCATATTTCTCCATCCAGTTTTTTGTAATGTTTAGGGTTGCCAAGTAACCTTTGGGCTTCTTTGACAGTTTTCCCTTGACATTATAACTGTAGCTGAGCCCTTATCTGCAGGTTTTAACACGATTTTGTGGTTTTTGCGTAGTTTTGTTAAAGATTGGCGTTCATTGAAGGATAAGTTTGGAATGTTTCCGAATCGCCCATTTGAAATTAGGTCATTAATTCGTTCTGAAAGGGCCTCAACAGCTTTTGGAATTTCTTGGTCAACGTTTGGTGGTACATACCCAGATTTTTCTGTGAAGGGTGGTCTTTCTCCAGCTGAAAATCTGAAGCGGTCTGCTAGACTCACCCGATGATTGAATTCATTAGTGATCTTAGATGTTTGCATCATCTTTATATGTTGATCTATGCGGTGTAGGTGTTGATCTAGGTGTCGGGACAAAGGAAAGGCCCCGACTGAGCAGAGAGATGTCAGATTGTGTTAGTTCAAGGTCACCAGTCAGATTTACTATACTAGTACCTAGACCAAGAATAGGGTGGCACGTGCCCTGTCCCAAATTTAGTTTAAACCTATAGTATTGAGCCAGTGTGAATACAGGCAATTTGCCGTATCTTCAGTCCAGTGAATGTTGTCCCTACCGACCTTGAATTTGCCAGGATCGATTCTATGGATAATTTTGAGTTGTCTTTTTGAAGAGGCAAATTCATTTATCTGATTTATGCAAAAGCATTCACTGGCTGGAAGTGTGTTCGAAACTTGAAGCTGTATAAAATACAATTTTGACTTGGGAAAGGTGATGGTACGATAAGGCGGGATTTTGGCCCATACGTGGTGCGGTTGAAATCGAAAAAATAAAATGTCCTAAAAATACTTGTGTTTTAATGTAACGGCAAGAAAAAATATAAGTACACAATATGTGAAAGTTTTAGTGCGATTGCGTTATGATTATAGTTATGACATGAAACTGAAATCCACAGCTTGTGCTATTTCGTGAAAAAAGGGTCTAAATCGAGTCCTTCAGACACGCATTTAGATACGAAGGACCTCTTGGACCAAAACGCCATTTAACCTGGTGTTGTGCGGTTGCATTATATCCCCACTGCTGGAAAATCTTTTTGGTCCAAGGAGTCCTTCATACTAAAAAATGAAAAGTTATGAATCATAACGTTTGAAGTTTTCGTAGGTAGATTAAAGTGACAAAATAGCCCGTTACAGTTGTTCGTATGTCGTGGTGTAGTGGATACGCACGTTGGATCACAAGCGCCTCGAAATTTTCTTTTACCGAGTTCGAATCACAGGAGGGCAACATGTGTGACGTCGACGAGTTATTTCAATCTTTCTCATTTTTGTAAAAAGAAATTGCATTCAGTATATCTGAAATAAGATTTCAGTCTATCATTATGAACCAATTAAAAGTAAAATAAATATTGTTTACCGATGACAAGATACCGTGTGGACATTACGGGCTAGTCAAACGTTGAAATCGAACCATCAGTCGCTAGCTGTTACAACGCATATATTTTACATGCACACATTGGAGAATAAACACACAATTTAGGCGAATATATATTCGCCTAAATTGTGTATTTATTCTCCAATATGTGCATGTAAGCTATCATTACATGGTTCACCGTAACATTCAGCCCGTTGATTGACAGTTGCCGCCGACGACAAGCTGTACATTGCATTGTGATTGACAGATGGAGAGAAGAAATGTACATTCCTATGAGTCGGCTGGCTGTGGGCAAAAACCCCGCCTTACAATACCATCTCCTTTACGTCTCAAACAGCTCAACATATTGCTCATATTACTTCTGGCTTTTGAAGGATCTTCTGCTTTGTTATTTACATCAATATTCAAGAGAATTTTGTCGGGTTGGGAAGGCCCGTTGTAGCGGTCCAAAATCTGTGTAAAATGTTGAAACTTAGCGCCAGGATAGCACTCTACTTGCACATCAGGATGGGGGTCCGAATTAATACGTGAAAGATTTGATGAGCCGAAAAGCAGAACCTTTTTGGTAACTGCCGGGAGGCGCCATTCCTTTTTCTTTTGAGTTTCGTGCCTAAATTGCCAGAATTTTGGGTTCGAATTTTGACGATATGATGAGCGCATATCGTTTGATGGAGGAGACCTTGCAGCGTCAGCATAGGTATTAGTGGAAGTAGAAGGAGCAGGGTTGGTAGGTCTAGGAGTGGTACGTGGGGATAGAAGAGTAGGTCGAGAAGATACAGTAGATGAAGAATGGTTAGGTGGGGGTCGGCGAACAGGAGGGTTGGTAGCCTGGGTATTGGAAGTACCAGCCTCCCTGGGCGGGGGGGCTGGCGTTTCCAAATTTCCACGCGAAGTAGAGGGTAGAGGAGATTGTGACCGTGCTCGAGTATTTTGCCGAGATATCGGAGGAGTGGTAGTAGGCTGGTTACTACCCGAACGATTCTCCGATACCATAGGGGGATTCAGATTCGAAACAAATTTCCGAAAGGATGAAATAGTGCTGTCTGTCAATTTAGATTTGTAGTTTTCGTTTCCCCATTTTAAGGCATTAGAAAATGCACGGTCGAAATCCAGGGTTTTTGAAGATTTGGCCGAAATAACCTGTGACTTCAATTTTGTTAAGCAATTTTTGTAATGTCCAACCAGCTCCATAAGACTTTTCTTTGCCCAATTTTGATTGATCAGTCTTATGCTAAAGTCAAAGTCAGGAGTTCGTTGAGCTGGCTTAAAGAAATTGTTCATATCCTCAACCCTACGTATCAAGGAATTTGGAAGGGAGTCGTTTGCCAAATGCTCCTCTATGATGCCAATATGATGCAGGCACTGGAGTACCTGATACAGCGCTTTAACCAGACCAGAGAAAGCCGAAAAACTCTGGTTGGAAGCGTTTTTTGGGTCCGAACGTTGAGACGGAGGTTGACGAAAATTCCGTCTTTTGTTTGTAGAGCCGTTTTTCCTGGCCATAATTTTGTTCTAATATAATTTTTGTCTCTATAAATGGTTTATAAAATTTCGAAAAATGAGGTATGAACTTGTAATTTTGATGAAAAATAAGATTTTTGGGAAACTGAAAGGGAAGAAAGAATTAGGACAAATGGCAATACAGTTAAATTTTGGTATAGAGAATAATTATGTACTGCTTATCAGAAGTAATATAGGAAAAAATGGAAAAGCTAGTTAAATTATGCTGCACGTTACTTTGATAGATATAAGCTTTATAATACATGTAAATATAAAATATGTTATGATAATACAAATATCCTATAAGACAATTACTGGAAGAAAAAATCTAGATAATGAAAGTAATAGATATATCAACAAATTAAATACAAATATAATCAAACGAAACTGAAACAAAGATTGATTAGTAATACATGTATGATGCAAAAGAAACTGGAGGTTCCGCTTTGACCCTTGAGTTACCGCTCCGGCACGAAGCCTATGCGGGTTGTTTTTTTAAACCAAAACATACGTCTCCCCCAACCTACCGCCTTGCCTTGAGTGGGCACAGACTTTAAGGGAAAGTGCTATAAAATAAATGTAGCAATAAGTATCCTAAACAAAGCTGCGCATCTAAAAATATTAATTACAAAGAGGCGATTTTCATTGCTGAAGTAATCCAGTGAGGAGTCGTAATTTAAAAAGCAATGAGTGGATTGCCGACATCTACAGCGTCCAGTTAATGTGAAATACATGTAATTGTGAAGCATCAACTATTTCGAAACTGATCACATTATAGGAAAGATGCAAAATATACAAGGGCCACACCTGTACTATACATGCTGTACCGTATAGAAGTTTCATGCATCTGCCTTCAGTAGTTTCCAAGATATGGAGTGAACAAAAATTGGACAGACAGATAAGCACATTTTGCATGGACCCACGCAAGCCCTAGCTCACACCAAAACCTAATTAGATCATAAGGCCATTTCAATGAAGCTTCCATCCAAGTTTGGTGAAATTTCATCTAGTAGTTCTCCACATATGTTGTAGACAAGAGTAGTCCTGTACATACATGTAACAAAGCTGGACATCAGAAACAGATGGATGCACGCAAACAAACCTTCCATCCAGTCCGACACCGAACATGAACGAACGCACACACAAACCAAAACCTAATCAGATGAGGGGGCTATCCCAATAAAGCTTCCATCCAAGTATGGTGAACTTCCGTCAAGTAGTTCTCCAGATATCTTGCAGACAAGGCCTGTATATACATGTACAAGTAGATGAACGGATGGACGGACACCGGACACGGATGAATAAATGCATGCACACATACACCAAAACCTGATCAAATAAAGGGCTATCCCAATGAAGCTTCCATCCAAGTTTGGTGAAATTCCATCCAGCAGTTCTCAAGATATCTTGCAGACAAGGCCTGTATATACATGTACAAGTACGGAAGGACGGACACGGATGAACGCATGCACACACACCAAAACCTAATCAAATGAGGGGGCTATCCCAATGAAGCTTCCATCCAAGTTTGGTGAAATTCCGTCCAGTAGTTCTCAAGATATCTTGCAGACAAGGCCTGTATATACATGTACAAGTAGATGGAGGGACGGACGGACACCGGACACGGATGAATGTATGCACACACACCAAAACCTAATCAAATGAGGGGGCTATCCCACTGAAGCTTCCATCCAAGTTTGGTGAAATTCCGTGCAGTAGTTCTCAAGATATCTTGCAGACAAGGCCTGTATATACATGTGTAACCCAGGTTCAAGTTGTAGTTCAGACTTGACACTCTACTAGTCAAAAACAAGATGAAACCAAGTATTTCAATCATATAATGTGAAATGTTTACTCGAAAATATGCTTTGGAATGCAATTACCAAATACTTCAGTATGCTATGATCAATACTCTAGTATGCAATGACCAATACTCTAGTATGCAATGACAAATACTTCAGTAGGCAATGGCATATACTCTAGTATGCAATGGCAAATACTTCAGTATACATTGACCAATACTTCCGTATGCAATGACATATACTTTAGTATGTAATGACAAGTACTTCAGTATGCAATGGACAATACTCCAGTATGCAATGACAAATACTTCAGTATGCAATGACATATACTCTAGTGTGCAATGACAAATACTTCAGTATACGTTGAACAATACTCTAGTATGCAATGACAAATACTTAGTAGGCAATGACATATACTCTAGTATGCAATGACAAATACTTCAGTATACATTGACCAATACTCTAGTATGCAATTACAAATACTAAACATGCAATGCCCTGACTAGTCTCTAAAAACCACTAAATTCAAAGGATCGAATTAACTGTTACTGGAACGAAGTGTCATAACATATCCAACATTGTAACTGGAACGAACAGGGAAATGTCAGTTGCTACACACAATGATGTAACGGGAACTCGGAACTGTCCGTCACAACTGTCACATTATAACTGGAACACAGAGATGTCGGTCACGACTCGAAATAATGTAACTGGAACATGGAACTGTACGTCCCAACTGTCACATTATAACTGGAACACAGAGACGTCGGTCACGACTCGAAATGATGTAACTGGAATATGGAACCGTACGTCCCAACTTGTCGTGATGTAACTGGAACACAGAGATGTCAGTCACGACTCAAAATAATGTTAACAGGAACATGGAACTGTACGTCCCAACTTGTCGCGATGCAACTGGAACACGGAAATGTCAGTCACGACACATCAGTCACAACTTCACGTTATAACTGAACACGGAACTGTCAGTCACATCTCATGTTATAACTGCACCGGCGACACCTCAATGTTGCACTCATAGTCCAATCTCAAGGGGTACCTAAAGAGCCAAAACCATACATGTCTTACCAACAGTGAATATGAATTTCAATGTCACAATACCTTACCAATTACTGAATCTATTTCAGTATGATTTAACGCTTCTCTGCATAGAAATAAATTCATATAAACAGCCCTCAGTAATGTTTATGCTTTCATACAAAAACAATATAAATCTACTTCAAATCTGAACACTGAATAGCTCTTACATACACAAAATCTACACGAGGATAACTGTGAATTTTATGAATGACTAGAACAACATTTATGACAAATAGTTATAGGACTGCTTATGCACTAGTCAGTTATTTACATCTCACAATTCATAGAGCAGAATAAACCCGTGAATCAGTACCCTAATCTGATAAACTGAAAAGGGGGGAACGGCGGCGAGGGGGGGTACATGCGAACCACGTGGAAATGTGCGTACAATATGCTGACAATATTACTCATATCTTTCCAGTAAACTCACCTAAAGAGCCATCAATTTAAACACCAGCAGTGAGCCCATTATATCAGCAGTTTACACGGTCATGTTCTCAGAGAAAGTTGATAATTTTGTGGGTTTGTTGCCACAAATTTCTTGCTGCACAAATGCAAGACACGGCTCTGCTGACCTCCAGCTTCTCTCGCTGATTTCTCGCTTCCCGCACAGAAGAGCGATCGCATATGTTAATGAGGTCACGGGGTGTAGTTTAAGACCAGGCTACATTCTCCCCCTCCAAATCTGCTACGTCCAGGAGCAGTCACATAGACTTTGTTCCAAAGACCTGCTGTTTCAATCGTGAAAACATTCCTTCACGACGTACCGGTACACATGTAGAACTCAGTTCATGGTATGTTGCTTCTCCTAGTTTGTCATATGTGAAACGAGGCGGTGGTGCATGATGTCTGTTAGATCGTCTAAGAGGTAATATCTGGGCTGCTTCCATGGACTCCTGTTCACGTGATCCATCTGACCTAGGTGCTTCGGTCGATTGACTAGATTCATCCGGAATCATGACTTGAGGAGCAGCCACCTCTTCTTGATACC
This sequence comes from Hanleya hanleyi, assembly GCA_036873755.1. Taxonomy (NCBI): domain Eukaryota; kingdom Metazoa; phylum Mollusca; class Polyplacophora; order Lepidopleurida; family Hanleyidae; genus Hanleya; species Hanleya hanleyi. The sequence goes on from JAVTVY010000607.1 coordinate 7,726, forward strand.
TATCTAAAACTTTTTCTGATCCAAGTTCTTCACCACAAACCATAGGATTAGCAGCTGGTACATTACCAACAGGTACATATTCCTTAGCTGTAGGACTCAACGTTGATGACGAAATACCTCCACTGTCTGTACTTCCCGGAATAGGAACAGGTGCCCTAGACTGATGATTAGACTCGATTGGATGTTATTTCTCACCAAGTTTGACTCGATCACGAAGAAGTGTCCCAGGGATCAGCAGAGTGATTCCCTCATTGGATTCAGACTCGTCATCCGCTGATGATCCGGTTTGCTGCCGTCTAGCATACTGTCGGGTACGAGGCCTCGTGGGCTTGGGTGGTTGAGGAAAAGAGTTTTCCTTGCGTAGATGGCCAATGGGTAAAAGCATGTTCCTATGAAGTGTCCTGACTGAACCACCACCCGACTCCGGTCGAACTCTGTAAACAGGAGTATCGTCGTGTACTCTCTCTTGAACCACATACACCATCGGGTTCCATATATCCGCTAGCTTATGCTTTCCTTTCAAACCTACATTCTTGACAAGGACTCGGTCACCTATTTGTAGTGAATTCCCACGAACTTTCTTGTCGTATCGTCTCTTGTTAGAAGAACCAGATTTGTCAGACTTTGCAGTTGCCAGTTTGTAAGCTTCTGGCAACTGCTGTCGCAGCTGTTGGGCATACTTCACGTGGTCTTGATGGGCAATGTTGTTTGGTGAAACCCCAAACGCTAAGTCAAGGGGCAGTCTAGCCTCTCTCCCAAACATGAGAGAGTAAGGGGAAAACCCTGTACTGTCATTCTCACAGCAGTTGTAGGCATGCACTAGAGCAGCCACGTGGCTACTCCAGTGTTCCTTTTTCTCTGTCTCCAACGTACCGAGCATGTTGAGCAGAGTCCTGTTAAACCGCTCAGGTTGCGGGTCACCTTGAGGGTGATATGGTGTGGTATGGGATTTCTTGATGCCCAACATCCCTGTCAACTCTTTGATCACTCTGCTTTCAAAGTCTCTGCCCTGGTCAGAGTGTAACCTTTCTGGCAAACCGTAGTGGACACAAAACTTCTCCCAAAGCGTCTTGGCAACCGTGCGTGCTGTCTGATCTTTGGTAGGAATGGCCTGTGCATAACGTGTGTAGTGGTCCGTTATAACAAGAATGTTCTTAAAATTCCCACGATCAGGCTCTCTCTATTGACAAAAAATCCATGCAGACCAGTTCCATTGGTCCACTAGTCTTGATGTTCACAAGGGGAGCGGACACCTTAGGCAAAGTTTTCCTGGCCACTCACCTGGGGCATTGCTTCACCCAAGCCTCTATGTCTGCTGCCATCTTCGGCCAATAGAAACGAGCTCTAGCAAGCTGAAGAGTTTTCTCAAATCCTACATGTCCTGTAGGCAAACCACACATGGCAAGTTCTCTAGACGACGGTGGCAGTACTAGCTGCAAACAATCACTTCCGTTATGTGCTTTGATCCTTCTGTGGAGAACTCCATTGTTGAGAGTGAGTCTGTCAAACTCTTGCAGCATAATCCTCAGTTCAGCAGGGCACTGTTTCCCTGGAGTTGACTTCCTACCACACTGAACCATTGGTACAACTGCTCGGATACAACTGTCTGCGGTCTGAAGTGCTCTCCAGTCAATGCTCGTTAGATCGGTTCCCACTGAAGCATATTCATCTGGTACTGCCTGGGCATTGGTAGACAAGCACTGAACCAAAGGAGTTGATAAGGGTGGTATCTCTGCATAACCATCCTCTGGTTGGACATTCGTCTCTGAACAAGTATCTGCAAAGTGGCTCATGGAGATGGCATTGATGACGTCTTTGGGATACACCTCATCAGAAGGCTGTAAATGCCCACTAAGTCTGACTTCGGTCTCCTTCACATGATCTGATGAAACTCCATCCTCCGGACGATATGGTCTTCTCGATAAGGCATCTGCATCAGTGTTCGTAGATCCAGGTCGGTAGAAGATACTCAAGTTGAAATCGGCAAGGGCAGCAAGCCATCTGTGTGACCTGTGGCATCAAGTTTTGCTGAGGTCAATACATAAGTTAAAGGGTTGTTGTCTGTAAACACCTTTACATCCTTGGCCAGATAAAGGTAACCACGAAACTGGTCTGTAATACTCCATTTGAGGGCAAGAATTTCAAGTTTGTGAGCCGGGTAATTCTTTTCAGATTTCGAGAGTCCTCGGCTAGCATATGCAACAGGACGGAGTTTACCATCTTGCTCCTGACATAACACGCTTCACAAGCCATCCCTGCTCGCATCGACATGGACAACAAATGGCTTTGTCACATCTGCAAAAGCCAACACTGGGGCTGTGGTCAGTTTCTGTTTCAGACTTTCAAATGCTGTTTCACATTCCTGCGTCCAGAGAGGACCAAATGGTGCTTTGGAACTCCTAGCACTAGGGCTTGGAAAGGCATGAGTTCCACGCTTCTTTGGGGAAGTACACCCAGCTGTCAGCTGATTCAAAGGTTTGGCTATGATGGAAAAGTTCTGAATGAACCGCCTATAGTATCCAGCAAACCCAGGAATGAGCGAAGCTTCGTCACATTCCAGTTCTCAATGCTTCCGTTTTGCCTGGGTCTGTGTGAACTCCATCTTTTGAAATCATGTGACCAAGATACTTCACTGATGTGCAGCACAACTGGCACTTCTCTGGTGAAACCTTGAGTCCATAATCTGCCAACCTATCTAGGACATTCATAAGCCTGGTTTCCATCTCTTCCAAGCCTCGAGCGAACACAATCAGATCATCCATGTAAACCAGGACCTCACGCATGTTGATACCAGACATACACTGTTCCATCAGCCTTTGAAAAGTGGCGGGGGCTCCTTTGATCCCTTGTGGCATTCTCTCAAACTCATAAAAACCAAGAGGACAGGTAAAGGCAGTCTTTGCTTTGTCTTCTTCCTTCATCGGAATCTGATAGAATCCAGATTTCAAGTCTATGACACTAAACCAGCCACATCCATTCAAACAGTCGATGGCTTCCTGTATAAGGGAGACAGCATACTGGTCGGTGAGACTACGAGAATTCAATGTCCTATAGTCGACACATAGGCGTAGGTCTTTGTTCTTCTTGCGGACAAATCACCGAAGTTAAGCAGCGTTGAGCTCGGTCAATACTTGGATGGGTGACCGGGTGCTGTACTGACTGGGCTGATCAGTGTCCAGAATAATAGGAACTGTGGACACTCTCGTGTTCCGGCACATGTAGGCACCGTCGTGATATGACTGAAACAATGTTGAAAACGACGTTAAATCCTACTCACTCACCTTCTTGCGGACAAGAACTATAGGGGAAGCGTATGGGCTTCTGGACTCCTTGATGACTACGTTGTCCAACAACTCCTGAAGATGTCGTCGCAGGTCATCCAGATCAGCAGGAGCAACTCTACGGGACCTCTCTCTGAAGGGACTGTTATCGGACAGGTTAATGCTGTGCTCAATCTGATCAGTGAGTCCAAGATCATGATCACCCCTAGAGAATACCTGAGATCTTTGTGACATCTTAGACGAGATCCTGTCTTTCCACTCGGGGGACACTGGACCCCACTTGAAAGGTAAGTTCGAGAACCAGTCACTGGTCGAGTTATACGCCTTGTTGGCAGGCCCTGCTGCAGTAGTGGTGCTGCAGCTGGCTGTCGGGCTAGCACTGGCAGTAAACTCCGTTGGATCAAAACTTTTGAACCATTCTGGCATCGTTATATCAGCGATCACTTTGTTTGCTGGAATAGTGATCTTTTTATCAGTATCGTTCACCAGTTCCACCTGCACTTTATACCATCGTTTGTCTGGAACTTCTGCCAAGTAACTCACCACCGACATACCCTCTGGCAGTCCATCTCTAGGGAGATCAACCAATACAGCTCTACTCTTAGTTCGCCGCTGCCGAACAATCCCAGTCACTTTTCTAGATTGCCTGGGTGCAAGAGTTCTTCAACTTCGCCACAGCAATCCGTCCCTCCTCATCAGCCCATTTCTTTGTTTCCACTTCCTTGTAGGCGAGAGCACACACTGGGTCTATCTGAAGTTTTTGGAGATATTTCTGTCCAGCAACCTCCTTACATGCTTCATAACAGTCACGGAAGATTCCAGAACTTGTTCCTATTATTACGGGACAAGAGTTCGCCCTTCTTCCATCTGGGATCACAAGAGCAACAGTTTGAAAGGACTGATCGACACCACTGAAACTTTTGTCAAATCCAAGGTCGAAGCAAGTCCAGCCGAGGTATGGAATCTTTCCATCACCACCATGTCACAGAGTCAAGTCTTTTAGAGGGTTCAGCTCTCTCTGCAACTTCCTAAAGAAACTTTCAACAATAATAGTCACCTGCGATCCACTGTCTAAAAGACATGTAGCTGGCTGATTGTCAACAAAACAGGTCGCAAACACGAGATCACCAACCAGACCCTCAGGAATGTCTGTTCCTGGAATTATTGTGACCGGAAATTCTGGTTGCCGCGTTGGGGCTGCTGACTCATGGACACCGGGTTGCCCCGTCTCTGGTGCATGTGTCGTTTTCCTGTGAGAAAATGTTCTCGAGTAGCTTTCGATTGACGGTTTCCAGATCAGCTGGATTCTCACATTCACGGCGAAAATGTCCTTGCTTTCCACACGAAAAGCAGAAATTCACCCTGCTGCTGCTCCATTTGATCTCTGTTGTGAACGGTATGGGTAGTTGCTCTCTGGTAACCGCTCGGGCAGCTGGGGAGGTTCCTTGGAACTTTCCTCTGCACTAGCTTGACTCCTGTCTAAATTGGAACGCAGTTGTCGGTTTTCTGCCTCCAAATGGTCAAGTCGCTTCTCAAGTTTCTTGGTTTTCACATCATTGCTGATCGCTGTCTCTGTATCCACAGACTCGGAGGAATGAAACAAGAATGATGCTTTCGACTTCAGGCCCTTGCCACCTTTCGCACGATTAGTAGATTTTGTCTCCAGCTCACGTTCCTGTTTGCGTACCATGTTCAACAACTCCAGGTAAGTTGGTGGATCACCGAGTCTCTCTCGGAGATGTAAGCTTACCAAAAGCAGCTCATCGAACAGCACATCCTTGATGAACTGGATCAGACGGATTCGATTGACATTTTCTGCTGCAATCGCTCCTTTCAACATCGCAAGCCTTATCGTACCTTGTAGACGTGTCAAGAACTGAGATGGTAACTCTCCCTCCAACTGACACATGGCATGCAGTCTGATGAATAGTTCATCACAGGTCTCTGTACTCCCAAATGCTAATTCTAGAGCAAGCAGGTAATCTTTGGAAGTAGCAGTTGGCTTCTCACGCTTCAAGTCATTTATAATGTCCAGGGCTGGAGAACGCAGAGCCTCTCGCACACGCTTTCGCTTCTCAATATCCTCCAGACCACTCCACTCATCCCACTGACCTTCCAGCGGCACTACCCAATTTTCATACAGTTCTTCATCTCTCGCTGGCACACTTTTCCCTGAGAAAAACCGAAGTTTTCTGTAGTTGGCAGCCAAAGTACATTTGGTCAAAATAGATGGTAGTTCTGAGCTAACAGTTTCACGAGATCTGACGTTTCCAAGATATTGAGATCTTTCGCGTGAAGAATCCTCGAAATCAGCATCCACCTGTAAGTCGCGCACAGATACCCTTTCACTCACACCTAGTTGCCTTACATGACCATCACTCGGAAGAATTACCCAATTTCAATTTCAATTTCAATTTATTCACCAGTTCAAATTTATACATACATGATCAATATTATATCTAGAAAACGATGATATCCGTAGCAGTATGTTGACAGGAAGATATATGATGTATAACTGGCGGGAATAAAACCCCAGGGGGTTTGTTCTATCCCAAAAGAAAATAATATAGTATTATAAAACCATCACTGAGGATTGAATATATTGTACTTGATCTCATTTTAGGAAAGCTTCAGCGTAGGTAAAAAAAATTCTGAACCGGAGAATAACAAAAAAGAAAATACCCATGGTCGGCCCTGCTTACAGAATGTGAAATTCAGTCCAGTACGAGATGTTTTTTCAACTGCGACTTATACAGAGAAATAGAGTCTATTGTTTTGAGATGGGTGGGTAGTTTGTTCCACAGCCTAGGACCTTTAATTCTGGCAGTGAAGAATGAAAGATCGGAAAAATAAAAGGGTCGATACAGGTTGATTCTAGAATTTCTAGTAGCATATCGATGCACATTGGATATACGTGTAAAGTAACTCTGGTGGTTAATGGGCAGAAGCGAGGGGTGATAACTGAACTTATGGACGTATTGTAAAATAAGGTAATTGTTGAGTTTTGGTAGTGTGAGAATATTCAGATTTTTAAACAGAGGGTCGGTATGTTCATACCTTCCGGATAGAGATATTATTCGGATGGCACGTTTTTGGAGAGTTATCAATGGAGTAAGGTGAGTTATGTAGGTATTGCCCCAAACAATATTGCAATATGTCAAATAGGGACAAATGAGGGAGTAATACAATATGAATAATGTTTTTTTATTAACATGGTTTTTGATATGATTTATGACCCCTAAATTTCTTGATAGCTTCTTGGCGATTTCAGTTATATGTGTCAGCCAATTCAGTTTATTATTGAAATAAACTCCCAGGAATTTAAAATTTTCCACATGTTCTATTGATTGTCCATTAATAGACAATGTTGGAGCTTCAATGTTTGATCGTTTGCTTGGTTTTATGAACATAAATTTCGTCTTAGCTATATTAAGAGACAATTTGTTGCAGGAGAACCAAGTATGTAGTTTCTCCAGTTCGTGTGATATACCTGTAATGAGGTTAGCATAATCGTCGTCTGAGAGAAAGACACTAGTATCGTCAGCAAAGAGTAGAATGTCAAGAATGTGAGAAACATTACTAATATCATTTATATAAAGTAGAAACAGAATAGGACCTAATATTGAGCCTTGTGGCACTCCACAGCTCATACAAGTCGACGACGACATTGTATCGTTGAACTTGACACACTGGAATCTAGAAGATAAATAACTCTGGAATCAAGTGTTTGTGATTCCTCGGAAACCATAATGATCCAGCTTATACAATAGTACTTCGTGATTAACAGTGTCGAAAGCTTTTGATAAATCCAAAAATGTGACTATACTGTATTTGTGTGATTCCTTGGCAGCTACTCATTTTTCGTATAAGGATAGAGCAGCCAAAGCGGTGGAATGGTTTTGTCTGAAGCCGAACTGGTTTAAATATAAGATGTTCTGTTCGTTCAAAAATATATGCATTCTATTTGCCACTAGCTTCTCAAGCACTTTACTAAAACAGTTAAGTACTGATATTGGGCGATAATTTTCTAATAATTCTTTATCGCCAGATTTAAATATTGGCGTTACTATAGCAGTTTTCATGGAATTGGGTACTTGACCCTGTCGAAATGACATGTTAGCTAGATGACATAATGGCTCACATATGAGATTGGCAAACGTTTTGATTATAGAAGTTCGTATACCGTCAATACCAGCTGCGCCATTGTTAAAATCCGCTATAATACTGGTTACTTCTTCAGCTGTACAATCGTCCAGAGAAAAATTATTTTGATAATTGGTAGCTAGAAATTCTCTGAAGTTCTTTGTTGTGTCAGGGATATTTGATTCGAGGTTAGAAGCAATGGTACTGAAATAATTGTTGAATCCGTTGGCAATATCAATTGGGTCGGTTGTCTCATGATCATTTATTTTGAATTTCTTAGGTAAACTCGTTGATTTTTTGCGATTCATTAGCTCATTTAGAATTTTCCAGGTGCCTTTGATACTGTTATTATGCTGATTGAATTTATTTTCATAATAATTCCGTTTGGCTAGTCTCAGGGTATGATTTAGTTTATTTCTGTAATCGCGATACTGTTTCGTAATGATTGGGTCTTTGCGTTCGATATGCTGTCTAAATAGTCTATTTTTTTCTCTTATTGATTTCAAAATTGCGGGACTAATCCATGGTTTAATAATCTGGTTTCTGTTTTGATTTATTGTTACTACTGGAAAACAGCTGTTGTAGGTTTCATTAAACTTAGCCGAGAAAGTATCGGTGGCTTTGTTTACGTCTTGTTCGTTAATGACGTCATTCCAATCGGTATTTTCCAACTTTTGTTTAAACGTATCTTTTTGTTCCTTGCTTATTCTTCGAAATTTTATGCTACAGGATTGTTTCTGTTTGGAAAATTCGTTATTGTTAATATGAAAAATAGGGAAATGATCAGTGACGTCTGAGAGAAGTATTCCAGACATAAGACAGTCTTCATGGAAATTCAAGAAAATGTTATCAATTAGTGTAGCAGAATTGGATTTAACTCTAGTCGGTTTTGTTATTTTGGGGAGGAAGTAATGCGATCTCATGATATCGAGGAAATTTTTAGATGGGCCATGACGTTCAGTTTTAAAAAGGTCTATGTTGAAGTCGCCCATGATTATGCAATTCTTTTTCTCTGGTTTGATGATTTCCAACAGAGATGTCATACCATCATTGAATAACTCTACATTTTTTCCAGGCGGGCGATAAATAACACCGATTATGTAAGACATGGGACCGTCCTTCATTTCCACGAACAAGGATTCATATTCACCATCGTCTTCGCGGAAGGATAGGTCCTCTCTAAACATTCAGAGAATTTTTCATCGATATATAAGACGAGTCCTCCGCCTTTTCTTTTGACTCTGGAAGAAGTAAAGGGCTGATACCCTGGAATATCAAACAATTTCGCAGTGGCGGGATCCAACCAGCTCTCAGAAATATCAATTACGGAGAAGTTGAATTTTAAGTTATTGGTTAAGCCAATGATTTCTGAAAAATGTTTCTTCAGGCTTCTAGCATTGAAGTGTATGACTGACATAGATTTTGTGTCGGAGATAGCGTTTGTATTAATTTGTGCATTAAATGAGTTTTCGATGTAATAATTAGACTGATGGTTATTAAAATCTCCCCAGTGAGATATTTCAGGAGAGCAGTCATCTGTTAAGTATGCTGCGGCTTCAACATTATTCAGATCTAATGGATTGAACGCCAAATCTTGGAAGCCTTCTAGATATGATAAATCATCACTAGATTCGTCGTTCAGACTGATATTAGTAACTACGTCATCCTCGTTATGAAAAGGCATCTGTAGCAGATCAAGGTCGTCAGGCGGGTTTAAAATAGTGGTATTATCCATTTCTAAATATTTTAACAACACAGACTAGATATATCCTTATAAGATTCAAAGAGGCAAACTGGGGGTGATGAAATGTAAAGAAAAGAAATATTTTGCAGGAGCCGACCATGGAAGGTAAAAAAATTGCATTACGACAGACAAAGTCTGTATAAGTTGAAAAATATAACAACAAAATTAACATTCTCGAGTATATACAGACTTGTGCGAAACTTCGTATCCGGGAAAATGTGCTCCACTATTATAGTTGGCTGATCAGTATTATACAAACAGTCGTTCTTAGGGATGTGCTATAGACAGAACTTAAGTGACATTCCTTGGAAAACATTTAATGAAAATATTAAAAAAAAAAAAATAAAAAAAAAAATAAAATAAAATAAAATAAAATAAAATAAAATAAAATAAAATAAAATAAAATAAAATAAAATAAAATAATAATAATAAAATATACATTCAACAATGTGAAGCCAGCAGCCGAGGAGTGCATATGTAGAACAGTCTCTCATATACAACTCATGAATATATCAATATTGAATGGCAGACTATATAATTGAGACATCATGAGCGACATAACTAAGGTAAATATGTATCAGGCAGCGTAGCTTGCATTAGTTTATACTGAATGTCAAATACGCAAGAAGTAGAAAAACTACATCTACGGTCAGGATGAACCGTTTACCACAACTTGAAAGTTATAAATAAACAGTGAAATTATATTGAATGGTGAACTGATAATCATCTTTGTGACTGATAAAAATTGCAAATTTATAGTGTAATGACCACATTGATCCTCAGTAGCATTCGCACTCAGGTTAAGAACTTCTCTGTCCACTCCCAACTGAATGACATCGTTAGGAATAGTCCATCTGTTCACAACTTGATCCAATACACACAGCAACATAGTTACTTGTGTCTAATTCCGCTTAACCCGGGGCTAGGGGCCGTATGAACCCATGTACTTCAAGATCCCCATGGTACTCATATGAACAGTCACAATCAAAGCGTGACTGAGATACATCTTTTTTTTAGATGACGACTCTATAACGAATATTATGGATTAAGAATACTGATCAGCGATACGGATTTGATATTTTTGGAACATCATGATGTCTTGCCGGCATCATTGAAAACTGTTGACCGCTTCTCTCTTGCAGGAAACAAGCCTATGTTTATGTATACTATGATTGTCTTTTTGAATTTGGTGCTAATACTGTTATGTGGAAAATGGAATAGGTCTTTGAATTATGGACGCGGATATTCTCTAATGGACGACGGCTGGATTATGAATGACGGACTAGACGCTTGTAATTCTTGGCACTCAATGACTTCATCACGCCTCACAGTTTCATCCAAATTCCTGATTTTGGAAGTCAGAGCAATCAATAAATCTCTCGTAGAGACTGAAGTTACATCACACACAAGAAGCAATGTTCTGTCTATGATAAAGTCTTCCTTCTTGCACCAGTCCCTAGCATAACGCTGCAATGAACTCAATGACATGGTGAACAATACTGATGGCTCTAAGGTAAAAACAAATGCACATACAAATCAATAAATCAATATGCAAGGTGACAAACAAATATACATTCAATGTAAATCACAATGTATATCACAGAACAGTTCCAATGCAATGTTGGCATCTAAACAACACAGCAATACAATCCTGGCAAGCTCGCCATTTGTAACCCAGGTTCAAGTTGTAGTTCAGACTTGACACTCTACTAGTCAAAAACAAGATGAAACCAAGTATTTCAATCATATAATGTGAAATGTTTACTCGAAAATATGCTTTGGAATGCAATTACCAAATACTTCAGTAGGCAATGGCATATACTCTAGTATGCAATGACAAATACTTCAGTATACATTGACCAATACTTCCGTATGCAATGACATACTTTAGTATGCAATGACAAATACTTCAGTATGCAATGGACAATACTCCAGTATGCAATGACAAATACGTCAGTATGCAATGACATATACTCTAGTATGCAATGACAAATACTTCAGTATACATTGAACAATGCTCTAGTATGCAATGACAAGTACTTCAGTAGGCAATGACATATACTCTAGTATGCAATGACAAATACTTCAGTATACATTAACCAATACTCTAGTATGCAATTACAAATACTAAACATGCAATGCCCTGACTAGTCTCTAAAAACCGCTAAATTCAAAGGATCGAATTAACTGTTACTGAAACGAAGTGTCATAACATATCCAACATTGTAACTGGAACGAACAGGGAAATGTCAGTTGCTACACACAATGATGTAACAGGAACTCGGAACTGTCCGTCACAACTGTCACATTATAACTGGAACACAGAGATGTCGGTCACGACTCGAAATAATGTAACTGGAACATGGAACTGTACGTCCCAACTGTCACATTATAACTGGAACACAGAGACGTCGGTCACGACTCGAAATGATGTAACTGGAATATGGAACCGTACGTCCCAACTTGTCGTGATGTAACTGGAACACAGAGATGTCAGTCACGACTCAAAATAATGTTAACAGGAACATGGAACTGTACGTCCCAACTTGTCGCGATGCAACTGGAACACGGAAATGTCAGTCACGACACATCAGTCACAACTTCACGTTATAACTGAACACGGAACTGTCAGTCACATCTCATGTTATAACTGCACCGGCGACACCTCAATGTTGCACTCATAGTCCAATCTCAAGGGGTACCTAAAGAGCCAAAACCATACATGTCTTACCAACAGTGAATATGAATTTCAATGTCACAATACCTTACCAATTACTGAATCTATTTCAGTATGATTTAACGCTTCTCTGCATAGAAATAAATTCATATAAACAACCCTCTGTAATGTTTATGCTTTCATACAAAAACAATATAAATCTACTTCAAATCTTAGCACGGAATAGCTCTTACATACACAAAATCTACACGAGGATAACTGTGAATTTTATGAATGACAAGAACAACATTTATGACAAATAAGTAGTAAGAGAGGGAGAGTTCCAAAACACCCAGTTTGCGGTGCTATTACTTAAATAGTAGAGAAACGCCGCCATTTTGGTGCGGTGCGGGTGCGAGAGAGGGGGAGAGTTCCAAAACACCGAATTCGCGGTGCTATTACTCCGCCGCGTTGGTGCGGTGTCGGCCCGGTGTTGCCGCGGGCGCCGTTCGTCGACGAATCGGCGACGCGTGACTAATGCGGTACGCCCGTAGGCACGTGACTCGCGGTGTAATTACAGCCTATCGACCTATCTTCAAGACTCCACCATAGCTAGATCACCATAAGTAGACCACCCTGTCCCCATAAATAGGTCGCCATATAGTCGTATGGCCTTATATAATCGGGGTGGTAGGTAGAGACTATCTTTGTAACTAGTGAGTAGGTCGAGGTGTCGTCAAGGGTCAGATGATCAACTGATAAAATAACCAATGCGTATATAAAGACTTCTCGCGCGCTTCCCACTTTATTCTACGACTGTCGCACCTGTAAAAGCCGATATGTATAGACTAATGAGTAACCTTTACGCTTTAGTGAGCGGTGAAGGAAATTCTCCTCGAGTATCATTTCAACGTATACGGCATAATGGGCAGATTATAAAACCTTATGGCGTTGCCATACGACTGACGAGAGATGGGTGGTTTTCATTCAAACAATTCCTGCCTAGAGTGGATAGAATGATTCAGGCTAAAGAGACAGTTGAAACTCCATTCAAGCTACAAGATAATATATACATAAGCACTGCGGCGTATGAAGGGGAATGGCTCGTCCACATAAGAGAGTGGTACCTAAAATCACCAACCAGCGAGTTGAAACCGGGTCGGAACGGACACACGCTGAACACGAAAGGCTGGGATATGTTGAAAAAACTCATTCCTATCATTGAGACCAACATGATTGAAATAGAACAGCGTTCCGTCAGCAACGAATTCAACAAGTCTATCACAGGACCAATTCTCCCAGCTAAACCAGTTGGATCTGCCGCGAGTGATCTACCGAGCGAAAATTTGGTGAATGATAATGGCGGATATTCATACGATGAAGCGGACGGCGTCTCTATGTGCGGCATTTTACACCGCAACCAAATGGAACAGTTGTATTGTGACACGTGCAATCCCTTTGGGGCTGGACTACTTCACCGATGAAAACTCGAACAATGTGAACATTAGAAGAAAGACTGTCCCTATTTCGTCATTCATATATGGGACTTGATAACGTTAAACATTTTTTCCTAACCCTTCACGCTATTAATGGGAGAAGGCTTCGTATAATAAGTGAGACTTGTGTATACCGTTATTAACTGTAAGATTGGTCGATCTCGCTTAAAATCAAATCGGTTACCTGAATTTCTCCTATTTGTTCGGGTATTCCCCCGTGCTACGTCGTATGACGCCACAGCCAATGGTGAACGGTTGCACAATCCCGACGCTATGTTGTACAATTCACCTGATTTCACTATCATCTGATATAGAACAAAGAAATTCCATGACGTATAATCAATATGACAGCAATGAGAAAATAATCATGACAGCAGTGAGGAAAAATTCTGCCGAATCAACGATATTATTCAATATTCTGCAATATTGAGTCAATGCCGCATTTTCATGTATAACCTATTCCCCTACTTACTCATTCTGTCAGTTGTATTAAAAGTTTTCAGTTTATACCGTCACATTTCTGTGTGCATTTTCAATACTACTAGTGTATACCCATATTCTACTACAGCAAGTTGTCAAATGAAAACTGTATACAATGTTTACAGCTTATAAAACTGGACAGTCTCCTCGGCTTCGGGGATAATGACGTCACCAAATACTGCCCCTGACCTAACAGACCTATATCCTGTTGTGTGAAACATACTGTTACTGCAGCGTACCTGAGATACAACACATATCACGAATCGTTAGATTCTTGGTATGTGCTTTAGAATAGGTTAACCAGAAGACTATTCTGTGAAGTCATGTGACGCAGTCAGTATGTCGGCACCTCTTCCCACTTCCCTTATATGTGTTGTAATTTTTTCCTGTATATGGCGAGATTCTGCTGGTGGACGTTTCGTCCCCGAGGCCCGCCCCCTGTACAGGCCTTTTGGTCTTTGATATATGTTGGCACTTGTGGGAAGTTGATGCTGGGTCGACATCGTGCATTACAGAGACGTCTTTTGTGTTAAATGCCGTCATTTACATCTGACGACGATACAGCTCACCAATCTCCAATATACGAGTTGTCACAGCGAAACAGCTCACCAATTACCAGTATACGAGTTGTCAGAGCATTTCCATCATAGCTCTCTAGATTTGTATCTAATACCGCTTATGCCGGTGCTAGGGACCGTGTGGTCATATCATCCAAGTTGCCACATGAACAGGCATAATAAAAGCGTACCTGAGATACAACACATATCACGAATCGTTAGATTCTTGGTATGTGCTTTCTGACCATCTTACTTTACAGGTAAAGCACTTCAAGTTTGTGACCTGAACATATTATGTCAACCTGTACCCTTGGTATGTTCACGTTTGTCTATCACAATACCAAAGTAACCTCCTCAGCATAGTCTACGTCACTGTAATGTGTCAGCGATCATCAAACATTTTTTTACCCCGTGAAAATCTCAACTTTATGTCTAATGTAAGAATTAATAGAGCGTGCCATTCTCTCGTACTCTACAGATTTGCGAGTTCAACGTATGAAAGTCTCGTTAACGATCTATAATCGACTATAGGCCAAATGACATGAAGGAGAGGTCAACCTCATCAGTTCCGCCTGACTGGAATTGAATATGACACTGTTCACAGTTTATACAATCTTGGAGACAAGTTTGAAAGCGCTGAACTAGAACTTCGGGGTCATAAATTAGCCTTTAAACTTGTGCAAGGTGTAAAATAGTGAATAAAACAGCATAACGAGTGTCTTTTTGTTGATAAAATATTTGATGTTATTATTAACGTCAAAGCTTTATGGAGACGCAGCTGGAAACTGGAAATTATCTTCTTCAATCGACTTTCAGTGACAGACATAGACTATGAGGAAGCACTCAGACAGACGATTAAGATGCGGAAATGCTTATTCGATAAGTTGATTGATGACGGTGATAGCGAGGACTCCGAATAAAGACCCCAGTGGAAATATTCGTACATAAACATTGAATGGAAGGCTAGATATCGAAATGATACCCACAACAATGGAGATGTATTTCATATAAGCAGTTTTCTCCCATTATTTGCTCAGTGCTATGAGTTGATGAATAAAGCGATTATTTAGTAATCTTCGTATTGCTTTGCCCCTATTTTATACTAGTCACATAATTCCTCCTCCTCCTCCTCCTCCTCCTCCCCCCCCCCACACACACATCCTCCTCGGGCAAAAGTGTCTTTTATCATTATGTCTATTTTGGTCGGACAGGAATCGATTTCTGATAAACTAGAAATCATTGGCGTTATTGTACGCGTGTGAATTTTGGGCGTATGAATGTTTAGCACGCCATAGCATGAACATCAACAGTCGAAAATTGAATAACACGGGACCAACTCTAGAACAGGACTGGTGTTCAGAGAATATATATATATATATATATATTATTTTGTTATCGAGAACGAGTGTAAATGTTAATAGTTAAAATAATGAACAATGGCGATGTTTGGATGTGTACGGATGAGTTGTCTGATTAAGAATTCGCAAAAAAAGCGAATTCAGGGCAATTCCACGCTCGAATCGAAATCCATGTCACCACGGACATCGGCAGCGCTTCTCGAGGAAGCTCGTGTACGGATATGCCGGGAAAACTTACCTTCCATCGCGGGGACAAACTGTTTGAGTTGATTTCCCAGTTTTCAACAACAGTCTCGCCCTAAGAAGGTACCATTTTCGTACACGCAGTAATCGCCTCAGACGTCGTAATGCGCTTTTGTTGAATGAGCACGTAGTATAACCGATTTACTTTCCTTAACATGACAATAATCCTCTAAAATGGGGGCTGCACCGATTGTACATCCTTGGGTGAACAAACATTTGTAGGATTTCATACTATGGGTCGACTTAGGACCGTTTTTCAATACAGAGTTAACTTGTTCATGGTATTGCATGAACAGTATGAGGGGGTCCGCTTTAGCGTTAAAGCCTAATGTATGTAAGTGTGTAGTCTACACATATCGTATTTCGCTTTCACGAAATTAATGCACTCACCGTCGAAGGTCCCACATGCGCGTCGTTTCGAGGGCGATCGCCAGGGGCTCGTGATATCAACATTGTTTGAATCCGGGCCACAACTCTGTTGTCGGATTCGTTCCAAATCGCAGTCCCATAATTTTGTGAGACCGTTCACGAATTCGTCTTCGTCCCAGCTGAAATAGGTACAAATGGGTGTCATACACTTTAAGTTAACGAAGCACCTTGGAGTAGAATAGTCATAAGATTCAAATCTGACTTATCGCCCGAAAATTCCTATTATGACTCGCTATAACATCGTATGACCGTAGTCGCACAACGCGCCTCTCTCTTGGCTATCCAACGGCGTTAGATTCATCGCCGTAACCCACGCCGTTCTGAAGATATGGAGATTTTTCCGAAATTCGTGCGATTAATCTTGTGACGTCACTACGACGTCACCGAGATGATCCAACGACGCGTTTCTCTCCTGGCTATGCAACGACGTAAGTTTTATCGCAGTAGCCCTTCCCGTTCCAGAGATATTGAGATTTTAATGAAATTTCAAAAAAAAAAAAAAAAAAAAAAAATCGAAAATTTTTTTTGGTCGAAAACGAAATTTCCAAGCTTTAGGTAAACATTTATACATTCTACCTATTTATCGAGTATATTTTAATGAAGTGTAAGGGGAAACATATACGTCTCGGGTCAGCGAACCAACCAGTCGTGCGTGACGAAGTATATATCAAACATGACTACAAGTGTCCTCGGGCTACAACCGCTCGTGCGTGACGAAGTGTATCTTTGTAACACTCATAATACCATACACACCTTTTGTAATATATATCTAGCCGGATAATGGGCTTTAGGGCAGCATCCTTTTGTTTGTCACTTTAGCCGACCCCATAGCTTGGCTAAGCCTATCCGTATGCAGTACCTATGTGCATGTTTGCCTGGGAATTGTGATAATCTTGTTTGTACATGGCACCGTTTTTTAACAAACATTGATATATGTATATATATTTTTATGTTTCTATATGTATTCATGTATGGAAATAAAGTAAAGTAAGATAAGATTCGCTTGACAGCTCAGGTCTCATTGAGAATGGTGTCATACACGTCCTGATCATGATTAAAGCGTGTTTGGACTTGCATATACTAGTATATATCGTGCGCTTGATAAGCACGGTGTAAATGTCTGGAGGACTAGTATGGTATAATGTCACCTAGATTTGTAATAAATCATTAATCGCCTTGTATGTCCGAGTATCAAAAGCATCATAATATTATAAAATCCCGCTGCTAGTTGGCAGACTTTGCTATGACGTCAGGGGGTATCGCCACTGAACTCTATTTCACGGTTCCGGTGAGTTAGAGATCTCAATCAACAAATCGGCTCACCTTAGATTGAATTAACTTCGCGGTTAAGCCGCTGAGGATGTCCGTTTGGATACTCTGCCTATATTAATGAGGAAATTTCCTATACCCATGTATGGGAAAACTTCACATAGTATAATTTTAGCAATAGGCTCTTAACCTATGAGGAAAAACAAATGTGCTAAAAGCTTACCCATAATAATCGTTTGAAGGTAGTCCTCTTTCCATCCTGTCCATCCGAGTATGTCTTTTCAACACTGTCACAGCAAGCTATTTTACATTAAGAGCAAGGTTTTATCACGCGAGTGTTCAGCTTTTGATGTCAAACTCCTTAAATATACCATTAGTTGAGTCTGAAAATAGAACTGATGTCACCTTCGAAGGGCAAATATACGATTCGAGAACACCACAAGAAATTCATCACCAGTGTGGAAGATGAGTGTCAGTTTTAATTAAAAATCATTCGTGCGAGACGTAGTATCGTTTTATAATAGTGTAAAACAAGGCCATATATGTCCTCGGGCGAGTTTCGTAAATAGGCGACCTAGAACACCGCATTAGTCACGCTCCGCGATCCATCGCGCGCGCGCGACGGTCGTCCCGGTTCGCCGGCGGAGCGTGACTAATGCGGTGTTCTAGGTCGCCTATTTACGAAACTCGCCCGAGGATATATATGGCCTTGTTTTACTCTATTATAAAACGATACTACGTCTCGCACGAATGATTTTTAATTAAAACTGACACTCATCTTCCACACTGGTGATGAATTTCTCGTGGTGTTCTCGAATCGTATATTTGCCCTTCGAAGGTGACATCAGTTCTATTTTCAGCCTCGACTAGTGGTATATTTAAGGAGCTTGACATCAAAAGCTGAACACTCGCGTGATAAAACCTTGCTCTTAATGTAAAATAGCTTGTTGTGACAGTGTTGAAAAGACATACTCGGATGGACAGGATGGACAGAGGACTACCTTCAAACGATTATTATGGGTAAGCTTTTAGCACATTTGTTTTTCCTCATAGGTTAAGAGCCTATTGCTAAAATTATACTATGTGAAGTTTTCCCATACATGGGTATAGGAAATTTCCTCATTAATATAGGCAGAGTATCCAAACGGACATCCTCAGCGGCTTAACCGCGAAGTTAATTCAACCTAAGGTGAGCCGATTTGTTGATTGAGATCTCTTAACTCACCGGAACCGTGAAATAGAGTTCAGTGGCGATACCCCCTGACGTCATAGCAAAGTCTGCCAACTAGCAGCGGGATTTTATAATATTATGATGCTTTTGATACTCGGACATACAAGGCGATTAATGATTTATTACAAATCTAGGTGACATTATACCATACTAGTCCTCCAGACATTTACACCGTGCTTATCAAGCGCACGATATATACTAGTATATGCAAGTCCAAACACGCTTTAATCATGATCAGGACGTGTATGACACCATTCTCAATGAGACCTGAGCTGTCAAGCGAATCTTATCTTACTTTACTTTATTTCCATACATGAATACATATAGAAACATAAAAATATATATACATATATCAATGTTTGTTAAAAAACGGTGCCATGTACAAACAAGATTATCACAATTCCCAGGCAAACATGCACATAGGTACTGCATACGGATAGGCTTAGCCAAGCTATGGGGTCGGCTAAAGTGACAAACAAAAGGATGCTGCCCTAAAGCCCATTATCCGGCTAGATATATATTAAAAAAGGTGTGTATGGTATTATGAGTGTTACAAAGATACACTTCGTCACGCACGAGCGGTTGTAGCCCGAGGACACTTGTAGTCATGTTTGATATATACTTCGTCACGCACGACTGGTTGGTTCGCTGACCCGAGACGTATATGTTTCCCCTTACACTTCATTAAAATATACTCGATAAATAGGTAGAATGTATAAATATTTACCTAAAGCTTGGAAATTTCGTTTTCGACCAAAAAAAATTTTCGATTTTTTTTTTTTTTTTTTTTTTTTTGAAATTTCATTAAAATCTCAATATCTCTGGAACGGGAAGGGCTACTGCGATAAAACTTACGTCGTTGCATAGCCAGGAGAGAAACGCGTCGTTGGATCATCTCGGTGACGTCGTAGTGACGTCACAAGATGAATCGCACGAATTTCGGAAAAATCTTCAGAACGGCGTGGGTTACGGCGATGAATCTAACGCCGTTGGATAGCCAAGAGAGAGGCGCGTTGTACGACTACGGTCATACGATGTTATAGCGAGTCATAATAGAAATTTTCGGGCGATAAGTCAGATTTGAATCTTATGACTATTCTACTCCAAGGTGCTTCGTTAACTTAAAGTGTATGACACCCATTTGTACCTATTTCAGCTGGGACGAAGACGAATTCGTGAACGGTCTCACAAAATTATGGGACTGCGATTTGGAACGAATCCGACAACAGAGTTTCCAAGATATGGAGTGAACAAGAATTGGACAGACAGATAAGCACACTTTGCATGGGCCCACCCAAGCACTAGCTCACACCGAAACCTAATTAGATCATAAGACCATTTCAATGAAGCTTCCATCCAAGTTTGGTGAAATTTCATCCAGTAGCTCTCCACATATCTTGTAGACAAGAGTAGTCCTGTACATACATGAAACAAAGCTGGACATCAGAAACAGATGGATGAACGCAAACAAACCAAAACCTAATCAGATTAGGACGCCATTGTGGTATCAGCCTATGCTATACCTTCAGCATGCGCCTCTTAATATGCGGCTATGAAGCAGCCAGCTCTATATGTTGCGCCTAGCTCTGTATTGGTAACATCCGGGAGTTTTAACATAACATGGCTTCGCTTGATACCATTTGCGTTCACTTCGCCATCCATAAGATGGCTTGCGAATCGTGTGTCTCCATTATCGCGGAGCGATATCCGGTGTTTTACCGGATTCTGTTCGGCCTTCATCCGGCGGAGAGCAGACTCGAGAAACCTGATAAATTACAGGTTTTCATATCACTTCGGAAACAGATATTGCCTGGGCTTACAAAATATATAGGAATGAATAACTTTCGTATCGTCCAAGCGGTGTGGTAAATCGGCAATTTTGAACAAGTAGGACATCACATGATTCGAAAATGGCGAGGTACGTTGGGGTTACGTCGGTAGACTTAAGCAACCTCCCCACAGCGCATGCTCCATTTCGCAGGCTCCAATAACATCCCTGCCTGCAATAGCGGAAGTTGACCTTTACTACGTTGCTATGACGTATAGGGGAAACCAACCAACGCACGGTTCAGTTTGAATCCGACCAAACGACTCCTTTAGTGTTGCACATGAGCGAACTACTTTCATATGCTCTGTCCAGATAAACAGGAAAAATTATCTCCAGATAATTCTTTTTAACGCTAGGTCAACGGAGGTATTATGCAGACTTGAAAAGTAATCAAAATTTTCGTTAAACATCTATTTTACTATATATGATGTCACTGCCGGCGATGTGCGCGAAGGCCCCGAATCCGGTCCAAAAATATGACTGGTGGCTGGGGTATTATTAGACCCCCAGCGAGGTGGTTGAGACTTTAGCTGATTGGCTGACGAAGTCACGTGGTATTGCTTTCTGGAAATCCCCCCTGCAGTTGCCGAAAGTAGGCTGAACATGGATACACACGATCCCAGGGTCAGTCTTATCGCGTATAGATGACCGAAATGGTTACAGGTTGGCTTGATACATTACTACAAAACGTGTTCCGTGTTCATCATTGCCATCCGGCACTATAATTACCTGACAACTCCACATGGTGTCAGAATCGGGATTGTTATAACCCAAGCAAACTTTGGAAACAACTTATGTGAGTTATTTCAGTGAAACAGAGACAGAAAACCCATTTTAAAAAATGGCCTCGTTTCAACTACTCCCGCCGGAGAAACTGAATTTTCGCCAGCCTGAAGAATGGCCGAAATGGATAAGAAGATTCGACAGATTTCTCCAAGCATCGGGACTCGCAGAGGATTCCAAAGAAAAGCAGGTAAACACATTGATTTACTCTATGGGCGACGAAGCGGACGATATCCTAACATCGTTCAATCTAACTGACGGACAGTCAAAAGACTATGAAACCGTCAAAGCTCGATTTGAGCAACACTTCGTCGTAAAACGGAATACTATTTACGAGCGAGCGAAATTTAACAATCGCCGCCAAGAAGGAGGTGAATCAGTGGACAATTTTATCACCTCTTTGTACTGTTTAGCAGAAAAATGTGGCTATGGTGACCTGCATGATCAAATGATAAGAGACAATTTGGTCGTGGGTTTGAAAGATGCAAAACTTAGTGAAAAGTTGCAGCTTGACCCTGAACTAACTCTAGAAAAAGCCATGACTCAGGCTCGACAATCTGAAGCTGTCAAAAAGCAACAACCACAATTACGTAATAACTTTGAAGCGTCAGGTGCTACATCCAGAAATGTTGATAGTGTAAATACTGGTAGCCAAGGTTACAAAAAGAAGACGTGGCAAAAGAAACGGGTATCTTCGGACAGTGCCAAGTCTAAACAAACATTCCAACGCGGAAACTTTCAGAATCGTTACCATGGAAACAGGAGTAACACTTGTGGTCGTTGTGGACGCTCTCCGTATCACCCAAAGGAAAAATGCTGGTAGGAGCATACGAGAACGAATCAGATGAAGATAGTAGTATGCAGTACGCATTTTCAGGAGAAATAACCCACGAGGATGAATTGGATGAAAATAGTAGTATGCAGTACGCATTTTTAGAAGAAATAAATACACCAAACAATGACGACAAATGGAAAGTGAATTTATTTCTGGAAAACACAATGGTTACATTCAAGATTGACACTGGAGCAGATGTGACAGTGGTTCCCGAAAAACTGTATCAATCATTACCAGGCAGTAATAGTGTTCTCAGTCCCCCATCCAAAGTGTTGTATGGGCCAGGCGGTATACTGCTTGACGTGTGTGGTAAATTCTCCACTATCCTAGCCAAGGGAGACAAATCTGTAACACAGGATGTCTATGTAGTCAAACACCTAGAAACCCCTCTAGTAGGTAGGCCAGTGATAGATGCACTTGATCTCGCTGCACGAGTTCATGAACTTTCTGAAAAAGAGAAATACAAACAGAAATATCCACAACTATTTCGTGGCCTAGGTGTCATCCAGGGAGAGTACCACATCAAGCTGAGAGAGGGAGCGAAACCATTCGCACTGTACACACCTCGCCGCATTCCATTACCCTTGATGTCAGCAGTTAGAGAGGAACTGACTAGAATGCAGAAATTAGGTGTGATATCTCCAGTTGATCAACCCACTGAATGGTGTGCAGGCATGGTAGTGGTTCCAAAACCAAACAACAAAGTCAGAATTTGTGTTGACCTGACCAAATTAAATGAAAGTGTGTGTAGAGAAATCCACCCACTGTCAACAGTCGATGAAACTCTAGCTCAGCTAGCCGGTGCCAAAGTGTTCTCAAAACCTGACGTCAACTCGGGATTTTGGCAAGTGCCCCTGTCAAAGGAATCAGCATTACTGACAACATTTGTTACACCTTTTGGCCGATTTTTCTTCAACAAATTACCATTCGGAATCACTTCGGCACCAGAAGTATTTCAGAAGAAAATGATGCAAACGCTAGACGGCCTACCAGGTGTGGTTTGTCTGATGGACGATGTGCTGGTGGCAGGCGAAACTCAGGTCCAACATGACGAACGATTAGCTACAGTTCTGGATCGCCTTCCAAGTTCGGGGACATTCCATCCAGTAGTTCTTCAGATATTTTACAGACAAGCCTTGTCTATACATGTACACGTAGACAGACGGATGAACACCAAACACGCGCGCACACCAACACATAATAAGATGCGGAGGCCATTCCAATAAAGATTCCATCCAAGTCTGTTGAAGTTCACCAGAGGCCATCACGATGAAGCTTCCATCCAAGTTCGGGGAAATTCCGTCCAATAGTTCTCCAGATATCTTACAGACAAGGCCTGTCTATACATGTATAAGTAATGGAGAGGCAGACAGACAACATACCCAGACGAACGCATGCATGCATTCCGAAACCTAATCAGATGAGCCCATTGCAATGAAGCTTCCACCAAAGTTTGGCGAAATTCCGTGGGGTAGTTCTCCAGATATCTTGCAGACAAGGCTTGTACATACATGTACAAGTAGACGGACGGACGCATGGACACGAACGAACGCTCACACAAACACACCAAAACCTAATCAGACGAGGGGCTATCCCAATGAAGCTTCCATCCAAGTTTGGTGTAATTCCGTCGAGTAGTTCTCCAGATATCTTGCAGACAAGGTCTGTATATACATGAACAATTAGATGGACGGACGAACGATGGACATGCATGGATAAATGCACACACACCCAAACCTGATCAAATGAAGGGGCTATCCCAGTGAACCTTCCATCCAAGTTTGGGAATTCTGTAGTCCTGTAGTTCTTCAGATATCTTGCAGAAAGGGCCTGTATATACATATACATGTGCAAGTACATAGACAGACGGACAGACACCGAACATGGACGAACGCACACACAAACTAAAACCTAATCAGATGAGAGCGCTATCCCAATAAAGCATACAAAAATACATGTACAAGTGGACGGACGGACGGATGGACACGAACGAACGCTCACACAAACACACCAAAACCTAATCAGACGAGGGGCTATCCTAATGAAGCTTCCATCCAAATTTGGTGAACTTCCCTCAAGTAGTTCTCCAGATATCTTGCAGACAAGGCCTGTATCTACATGTACAAGTAGATGAACGGACGGACGGACACCGGATACGGATGAATGCATGCACACATACACCAAAACCTGATCAAATGAGGAGGCTATCCCAATGAAGCTTCCATCCAAGTTTGGTGAAATTCCATCCAGTAGTTCTCAAGATATCTTGCAGACAAGGCCTGTATATACATGTACAAGTAGACGGACGGACGGACACCGGACATGGATGAACGCATGCACACACACCCAAGTTTGGTGAAATTCCGTCCAGTAGTTCTCAAGATATCTTGCAGACAAGGCCTGTATATACATGCACAAGTATATGGACGGACAGACGGACGGACACGGACGAATGCACGCACACACACCAAAACCTAATCAACTGAGGGGGCTATCCCACTGAAGCTTCCATCCAAGTTTGGTGAAATTCCGTCCAGTAGTTCTCAAGATATCTTGCAGACAAGGCATGTATATACATGTACAAGTAGATGGACGGACATCGGACACGGATGAATGCACCCACACACACACCAAAACCTAATCAAATGAGGGGGCTATCTCAGTGAAGCTTCCATCCAAGTTTGGTGAAATTCCATCCAGTAGTTCTCAAGATATCTTGCAGACAAGGCAAGGGGACGGACATCCATTCATCCATCCATCCAGACAGACAAACAGACAGCACAAACACTAGTTGGGGGAGACATAATAACCTGATTTAACAGAGAGTTCTACAGTCTAGGTACATGTATCAGCATACGAACTTTGGGAAGAATCTGAAGAGGGGTCTTCAAGTTATTGCCCGGAAACCAAATTTAGATTTTTAGGCACAAGTATGCGAAACACAATCCCAAGCGATATCTTATGGCATATAAATACCAAATTTGAGAAGATTCTAATGAGCAGTTGTCAAATTATTGCCAGAAACAATTTTCAGATTTGTCCACCAGGTGTCGCCACCAGTGTGCAGAAGAGGGCGAAATACAATCCCAGGGACATATCATGGCATGGTATCTGCATACCAAATTGGAGAAGAATCCGATGAGCGAAATCAAATTTAGATTTTGACACGAGGTGGTGCTATCTGTAGGCGCAAGTGGGCGAAACGCAATCTCAAGCGACATATTATGTCATGGTATTACCCGGAGACAAAATTTGGGAATTTGCCACCAGGTGTCGCCACCTGTAAGTGCAACTGTGAGTGAAAGGCAATCCCATGCAACATCTCCTGGCATGGTACATGCGTGCTAAATTTGAGAAGAATGCGTGCAGTTCTCAAGTTAGTGGCCAAAAACAAATTTCAGATTTGTCATCAGGTGGCATGACCTTCTAAGCAGAAGTGGATAACGCAATCCCAAGCAACATCTCATGGCAAGGTACAATGTATATGCATGCCTAATTTGGGAAGAATTCAATGAGCAGTTCTCAAGTTATTGCTCGGAATTCAAATTTCGAGCAACATTTCAAAGCGTTTCCAAGTTATCGCTTGCAGCACAAAAGAACGGAAAGAACCCTAGTGGTGCCACCTTCAGGGCGATCTTTCTGAAACACAATACCAATCAACATCTTGTCACAAGGAAAGTATTGAAGAAACTAGATACAGTCGATCGAATACGATCGAGAAGGCATCTCTTTTGCAACTATAGTAAAGGAAACATTCATTATTTGTGAAGAAAGTAAAAACATAAAACTTAGGAAAAACATCATTAAAGTGATCGTAAACCCTCAAGTAAAGTTTCCATTAAGTGAAAGTCCACTGCGAACAGTGTCGGAGAATATTTATTGTAATTTTTACGATTTTATTACACAGAGTAAACTGCAAATAAAGCATGGTATTCTATGTTGGTCTGTTAAAATCATATTTAGGTCCAGTGACGTCACACTACCTTAATACATATATTCCAAACTGTGTATGTACTTTCCTATGCTTGATTTAAGCTTAAAGGTCAACCCAAACGGATTTTTTTTGGGTCTAAAAATCCTTAAAAATCATAGTTCATACTTCACTTTGTATGAAAAAAATATTGAAAAAATTCTAATCTGATCAGAAACACACGTAATATGGGAGCAAAGTGGGCTTTTTCACACTTTCGCAGCTGGCTTGATGACGTCACGCAGGGAAGTTGCCTGAGAAAAAACAGCGGATAACATGGAAAGCGAGTGCAGTCAGAGCTCCGGTTCAGATGTCGATTCGAGAGATATCAGATGCTTAGATGGAAATATTTTTCGCCAAGAAGATGAAATAGACATAGAGGAGGATGATGACGGGCAAATTAACAGTTGTTTGCAGACCAACGGCGGAATTCAGCCCTATCAATTTGAGCCGTACGGCTCCGATTCTGACAGTGACAACCACTCTGACAACGTGGAACTCGACGACGACAGGATTCGGAGAGGTCGTTTATTGAATACAGATTGGTATGCAACTTGACTGGAAACCTTATTATCGTCATCTATAAGACCAAATGTCCATATATTTCAAACTGTATTGAATGTAGAACGATTCTGTGATGTAAAGAACGAGCACATCTGTGTTGTTATTGTTGTTACTGACCGAGGCAGCCTTTTCGAGGGGATAAACTCCGGGATTCGGCAGTATGGACAGTAAACTGTTGATAACTCTACTGATATACGTCCGATTTGAATTTTGTTTTCCCATAATCCCCATGAAAGAATTTCAGAATTATATAGTTTGATAAAAAATACTTTGGACATTCATGGCGAAAAGTAAGCCATGGTGAGTGGATCGGCATTCACATTTGCTCAATTTTCGACAAATTACCTCAATTAAATTGAAATCGAATGATATTCCCACAATCTCAAATGTCAAGGGATTATGAAAGTATTATTATCACTTCTGTATTTACAGCCATTCACTCCAATTGGTGTTTTTTATTTATTTACTTATCAAGCGTATGTATATTTATGAAAGATCATTTTAGTATTATTAAATAGTATATATGAAATAGAGACTCATCCAGTCCAACCTGTACAGGTGCTCAAGCAACAAATGCCACGCGAGAGCGAGCAGGGCATGTGCAGCCGTCTCCCTGCCCGAGGCCTCGCTTGCAGGCTAGGTTCGTTCAGCCGATGTCCGTGATAGATTCTCCTTGTCCGATTTCTTTACCGCCACATTCTGATTGTTCTTAGGTTTGATAGTTGGAATAGCTGTTCTCTTTAGTTTTGGTTTGTACCCGAATTCAACTGCTACGCTGTAGATGTCCTCGAATGATGTATAATTTCTGTCAAAATGTGCCGAGCAAATTATACGAGTACTGGCTCAGGCCCTCTTTCCACACTCTCGTGTTGCGTACA
>JAVTVY010000608.1:0-34812 GCA_036873755.1 Hanleya hanleyi
AGAGCCGAGGGGTTTTCAGATGCGCAGCTTCGTATTCAACCCTGACCTGATATTTGACCTGCTTCCGTTTGCCTTTTTATTATTTCAGTGGCATCAACTTCCTGTGGACGAGCGGGAAAGATACAGGTGCAAAGAAGTGGCTGCAGAAATGTCAAAGTTTATACAGCTTCCAGATATTCCAGAGAAGAAACTTACTTTAAAACCTGCTACGAGAATCACTGCATCTAGATCTTTAAAAACTAGTATGACGGTCACTGCATCTGGATCGAAACCAACTTCTACAGTCACTGTATCAGGTATGAGGTTATCACAGCTCAGGAAATGTCACACAAAACACACAACTGTTTAGCAGGCTGGGAAAATGAGAGCTCTCCAGTTTGGAGGTAAAGAAGAGTGTCATTGTCAATTTACCTCAGGAGATGGACAGCGATCTATTGTTTTTCAAATGGCCTTTTCAACATTTTCACTCATCACAATTAGGGAAATTCTGCATTGGCAAAAATATTGTGGTACCGTATCAAGATTAACCACATGTAACACCGTGTTACAAATTGCTTAGGTTAACTTGTGCCACGGCATTCGTCACGGCCATTGTCAAATGCTGTGGCTAATTCTTCACTTGCACAAAATTCAATTTAATCCTGTAACAAAGAGCTGTACAGCACTGACAGGTTCACTGAGAGGCAGTTCGACTTACTTTAAATATTGTTACATGCCGGAACAGTGGTTCTTACCCCTCGGCCATTTTGGCCTCGGGGTATTGTCGTTGCCATGTACGTCCGTCCGTTACCGCATTTTAGGCAAAACCGCTTGAGACACAACCACAAAATTTTCAACACTTATTTATCTAGTGCTAAGTCAGACGCCTATCGAAAGTGGCCCCCCTCGGCCCATATTTTACAGAGTTCTGCCCCTTTACAGATATATGAATTTCTGTTTCTGTCTCATATGCTTGAATGTAACTAGCTATATCTGCAGAACTGTGTTTGGTATAGCTACTATATTTTGGAAACTTATTTATATTCTTGTATTCTACAAGCCAACAAAGGATTAGTTGCCTTGGCTTATGGAGTTATGCCCCCTTTGAATGTAATAATCTTCGATTTTGTTATCTGTAGTTGAATGTACAAGTTATATTTGCAGATCCGTGTTCGGTACATCTTATTCGTCTCGGTTCTTATTTCACAGAGTGCTGAGTCAGACGCCTATCGAAAGTGGCTCCCCTCGGCCCATATTTTACAGAGTTATGCCCCTTTACAGATATATTAAATTCTATTTCTGTCCTATATGCCTGAATGTAACCAACTATATCTGCAGAACTGTGTTCGGTATAGCTACTATATTTTGGGAACTTATTTATATTGCTGTATTCTACAAGCCAACAAAGGATTACTCGCCTCAGCTTATGGAGTTATGCCCCTTCGGATGTAATAATCTCCGATTTTGTTATCTGTAGTTGAATGTACAAGTTATATCTGCAGATCCATGTTCGGTACAGCTTATTCGTCTCGGTTCTTATTTTACAGTAGTGCTAAGTCAGACGCCTATCGAAAGTGGCTCCACTCGGCCCATACTTTACAGAGTTATGCCCCTTTACTGATATGTTAATTTCTATTTCTGTCCTATATGCCTGAATGTAACCAACTATATCTACAGAATTGTGTTCGGTATAGCTACTATATTTTGGAACTTATTTATATTGTTGTATTCTACAAGTCAACAAAGGATTACTCGCCTCGGCTTATGGAGTTATGCCCCTTTTGGATATAATAATCTCCGATTTTGTTATCTGAAAGTACAAGTTATAGCTGCAGATCCGTGTTCGGTACAGCTTATTCCTCTCCGTTCTTATTTTACAGAGTGCTAAGTCAGACGCCTATCGAAAGTGGCTCCCATCGACCCATATTTTACAGAGTTATGGCCCTTTACAGATATATAATTTTTCTGTTTCTGTCCTATATGCCTGAATGTAACCAACTACCGGTATATCTTGATCATCCCACATAGAACTATCTCTTCCCTAATTCACACTACACGTGGGTCTCAGTCACTAGGGGAAAGCCGAGGGGTTTTGATTAGATCAATCTCATGTCTAATGAATGTTTGCATAGTTTAATTGTTAACAGAGAACAAAACATGTCGTCTAT
Source organism: Hanleya hanleyi (assembly GCA_036873755.1). Lineage (NCBI taxonomy): Eukaryota > Metazoa > Mollusca > Polyplacophora > Lepidopleurida > Hanleyidae > Hanleya > Hanleya hanleyi. The sequence goes on from JAVTVY010000608.1 coordinate 2,148, forward strand.
TCTTAAGCAAATTAGATAGATGACCATTTGTTTTTTCAATAACATCCGATGCGTATAAATATATCCATGGTCGCCTATGGCTGATGTTTCTATCTTCGATATATCATTGAATTTATAGGACAAAAACGATCTTTTTTACCTCCATTTTTACCCCTCGGCCAATTTTGGCCATGGGGTATTGTCGTCGTCTTGTACGTCCGTCTGTCCGTACGTCCGTACGTCTGTACGTGAGCGAGATAGCCGGAGAACGGTTCCACTGAAGAATTCCAAATTTGGTATGTTTATTTACCTAGTTGAGGACCAGAAGCCTATTGAATTGGGACCTGATTGGGTGAAAACTTTGGCGGCCATCTTTAATTTTATGCGAAATGGATAATGATCCATATCTCGGAAACCGTTCAACTGTTCAATACGAAAATTGGTATACATCATCGATACATCAAGCAACTTTCAATGAATTACCAAACCGGCTTTTCTGATTAGCTGGAAATCCTGGAGGCCATCTTTAATTTATGCGAAATCGATAATGATACATATCTCTGTTATCATTCAGTTGTTTTATATGAAAGTTGGTATACCTCATCGATACATCCAGATACTTTGAATCAGGACCTGATTGACCGAAAACCTTGGCGGCCATCTTTAATTTATGCAAAAACTTTAATGATATATATCTCTGATCCAATTTAAGTGTTCTATACCAAACTTGGTATACAGCATCGATGTATCAACTGACTTGCATTGAATAACCACATCAGTTCCTCTGAGTGGGGGGAAGGATGGGCGGCCATCTTTAATTTATGCAAAATCATTAATGATCTCGTTCTCTGATACCGTTCAAGTGCTCGATGTAATATTTGATACACATCATCGATGCATCAAGAGACTTACGACAAATGACATTTCTGGTTTCTCTGATTGAGCGGGAACCTTGGTGGCCATCTTTAATTTATGCAAAATTTTTAATGATGTATATCTCTGATACCATTTCAGTGTTCTATACGAAACTTGATATACAGCATCAATGTATCAAGAGACTTTCAATGAATAACCATATATTGTAAGTGGCGGGAAGGATGGGCGGCCATCTTTAATTTATGCGAAATCATTAATGATGTCTATCTCTGATACCGTTCAAATGTTCGATGTAAAATTTGGTATATATCATTGATGCATCAAGAAACTTATGTAATGAATACCGGTTTCTCTGATTGGACGGAAATCTTAGGGGTCATTTCTAATTGCAAAATTTTTGATAATCTGTATATTTGTGACTGCTTGGTGTTTCTGACATCTTGGTTCAAATTGAATACATTATGAATGTACCCAGAGCCGAGGGGTTTTTTGATGCGCAGCTTCGTATTAGAGAGAGGTTTTCCCTAACCTGTTCATTATGCCCCCCCTCTAATTAGAGGGGGGGCATATAGCGATCGCTTTGTCCGTCCGTCTGTCCGTCCGAGTTTCTTGTCCGCGCGATATCTCGGTTAATATTTGATGGACAGGATTGAAACTTCCATGGAATGTGGCCAGTACCTCGTAGTTGTGCAGCGTAGAGTTTTTTTCCGAGTTCCGGTATAATTTTCAAGAGTTATGGCCCTTTTTCTGAAATCTCTGTGAATGGGACTTGTCCGGGCTGGATCTTGGTTAATATTGAATGGACAAGTATGAAATTTGCATGATATGTGGTCAGTGCCCCACAGTTGTGCAGCGTAAAGTTTCTCCCCGTTTCGCTTATATTTTCAAGAGTTATGGCCCTTTGTTCCTGAAATCTCCGTGAATTGGGACTTGTCCGGGCTGGATCTCGGTTAATATTGTAGGGACAATTATGAAATTTTCAGGATATGTGGTCAGTGCCCTGTAGTTGTGCAGTGTGAAGTTGCTCCGCCTTTCGCATGTATTTTCAAGAGTTATGGCCCTTTTTTTCCAAATCTTTGTGAATTGAGACTTGTCCAGGCTGAATCTCGGTTAATGTTGTATGGACAATTAAGAAATTTGCAGGATATGTGGTCAGTGCCCTGTAGTTGTGCAGCGTGAAGTTTCTCCACGTTTCGCTTATATTTTCAAGAGTTATGGCCCTTTTTTCTTGAAATCTTTGTGAATTGGGATTTGTCCAGGCTGGATCTCGGTTAATATTGCATGGACAAGTATGAAATTTGCATGATATGTGATCAATGCCCCATAGTTGTGCAGGATGAAGTTTCTCTGCTTTCGGTTATATTTTGAAGAGTTATGATCCTTTGTTTATCAAACCTAAGTGAATGGGATATATTTATTTGTCCAGGCTGGATCTCAGTCCATAACCGATTTGGAAATGGCTATATATACAGGTATGTCATTCTACATTCCAAAGCAGACCACATAGGTCCTGAAGTATGAAATTGCCCCAAAAAGAGTTAATTGGGTTCAAAATTCAAAGTTTACTGATCGCTTCATAATTTCACCACAATATACTCCCAAGGAATGTAGGTCTCATTTTCGGATTGGACGAAAGCCCCGGCAACCATCTTGCATCAAAACATTGTATTATCACTTGTTGGTCGATACTTTGAATATGTATTATGCGAGGCATGGCAAAAAAGTTGACTGAAATAGAATTTTCATAATCATGAAGGCCTCCACCAACCAATACAGAACAGAACAATGGCGGGGCAGTGTCGGATTAAAGCGGAAGCGGGGGGCATACAATTGAGCAATCTCTGATTGCTTCCTTCCTGTGTTCATTTTCTCTCTTCCCTATCTCTTTAGCCTAGAAAATAATTTTAATTGATGATAACTGGGTTATACTTGACCTGACACTGGAAAAATTATCATAAATGTTTAAAGCATAACTTGGTCCTTTCTTGGAATAGTAAGATAATTCGTTCAATATTTATCATATTTACATCAGTTATCAATAGTTACCAACCTCGCCCCATGTTAAGGGGATAGGGAAGAGAGAGAATGAATGAACTGCTATGCAAACCACATCTCACTGCACCTGCCGATGCTTACAGCACAGCTCTTTGTTAGAAGATTAATGTGCTATTGGGAAAGGCTATCAGTGCAGCTCTTTGTTAAAGGATTAATTTGAATTTTGTACCACTCACAGATTGTGAGGGCTGATGTTCAAACACTTAAACAAAGAACTAATGATCACTCCCATACAAATCTCCTTGTAGCCACGCAGGAATACCAGCCAAGGAAATAATTAATGATTACTCCCACACAGAGCTCCCTAGTAACTTCTTTTTCCATCTTAATCACGCAAGATAGAGGCGTCCTTGTGATCTATCTCCATGAAAATCGAGTTATTTTTGTTGAAACACCAAGTGTTGAATTGCTTTAAAATGCCTGATTATCTTCGAGAAACCCGCTGACCAAGGCCAGCAAGATAAATCCTCACAGCAGATTTTAACCCTGTTTTTATTGGTAAATGTTTCTCACTCCTGCTCATTGAGAAAAAAAAGGGGGGACAGTGTAACCCTTCATGACTGTAAATCAGGAAGTGGCAGTGGTACATGGTGACATAATGTAAGGAACAATATGAAAACACCGACTAGTGATCTCTGGGATCCCGTTGATAGGAAAATCTTTGACTTCTGTTTCGGACAGTCTCTGCTGCGCCTTATCACTTTTCACTTCGCTGTTTGCTCACCATCCTACTTGTAGCATTCTATGCGTGATGAAGGTGAGGTAAGTTTTCAGCGCAAATAACTCGAAAATTTTACGGGTAAATTTCATGTTATTAAACTAAAACTTACCTCACCGTCAGTGATTCTCTATAGAAGGTGTAGATCAGATGCAAGAGCAAGTTACTAGTGTGCATGCATGGGGTACAGGGAGATCTGTGTGGGAGCAATCACTAATTCTTTCGTTCACTGGTATTCTGGCGTGGACCTCAGGCTGGAAATACAATAAGTGATGAAGGTGAGGTAAGTTTTAGCTTAAAGGTTCTACCAAATACCACCCCCCCCACCCCCACCGGTACTTCACATGAACACATACAGAAAAGCTGTGTAAATTACAAGTTGAGATTTTTTTCGACAAGAAAATGTCTTCAAATTGGACGTCCTATTGTGACCTACATTACACAACAATTGAGTATGACGACATCATCATGACGTCAACAAGGGCATTACGTTTTAGGTTTGTGATGATGTTGGCATTACAATGGAATTGTCACCCAGAATATTTGCTATGATTGCTCACTATATCAGAGCAATCGTAATCAGACTCCGACGTCATGGATCAGCAGGTCGCAGCCTTGGACGTTTTCAAACAGGTGTGATATTGGAGGGTTTCATGTTTGTTGTTTTTAACCTTCGACCAATCCCAAAAATAGCAAACCTCTATTAATTGCCGAATATATCCGCTTTCAACAATTAAGCATCAAACACGTATGGGGTTTGGAGACCCTTTGGTAGAATCTTTAATAACTTTAAATTACTGGTAAAATTTCAGTTTATCCGTCCTTGACAAAAAAAAAATGCAGTTTGTTCGTATATTCAAGAAACATGACTTTTTACCTCCAACAGTGGAGAGCCCGCATTTCTCTGACCTTCATTTTAGAGAGGCAGTTCTCTCTAAGCTGTATATGGTAGGATGTTGGGGTCTTTCGATTGACTGAATAGCCCGAAGGGCTTCAAATGTAACAACGATCAGTTCCCTGTTACTCTACTTTCTGATGTTTGAAATGGTTTCCATATCCTTAACATGTTAAATCTAATTTCTCTCTCTCTCTCTCATTTTCTTGCAAGGTGTTCCAGGGGGACCAGAAGCCGTGTCACAGAACTCAGCAGCTGCCAACCCTACCAAATCACATCTCGGATCACCTTTCCCTGTCACCCTGATTAAGGTGGACCGAACCCCTGAACCGATGAAGTACCAGCTCCTGGGCAATATGGACATCCTCTCATTGTGTACCCCAAAAGGCGGATCAGGCAAAAACCCCAACATAAATGTGGTGTACACCTGCACGCCTGTGAAACCGAAACCCAAGAAGGTGGATCAGAGGACGAAGTTACCTGACATACCTGGGGAAAAAAAAATACTGAGTGCATCATCTGCAGCGGTCGGGAATGAAGCTGTCACATCTCAAGAGTTGACATCTGAGCTCTCACCCGGACAAATTTCGTCAGAAAATATTACCATTAGTAGGGAAGATAGCAATAATCAGGAGGTCAACGTGGACTTTTCCGCATCCCAATTTAATATGTCAACAGTACCACGGCCGATGAGCCTCTTCAGAAATCCTTCCCTGAAAGCGATCGAAAATACTGAGTTCCAAAAAGAGTCAGGAATTAGTGACTTCCAGGATATACCAAATGTTATATATGATGTAGAACCAAATGCTGGTTTTGAGACATATGTTGAGTTGGAGGTAGAGCAAAGCTCCGGTTTCAATGCCTCATCGAATGCTGGTTTGCAAACGGAACCTAGTGCTGTGAAACCTCGCCCTTCTCATCATACAACGCATCTGAAAATCCAAGGCAGCAAGATTGTACACACCGAACCTGATGAAAAGTCCAAACAGAAGGAGATTGCAACATTGGAGAAGGATGTACACACTGGTATCAATCTAGGACCAAATGCTGGTTTTGAAGCAGATGTGGACTTCGAGGTAGAGCAAACCTCCGGTTTCAATGCCTCATCGAATGCTGGTTTGCAAACGGAACCTAGTGCTGTGAAACCTCGCCCTCCTCATCATACAACGCATCTGAAAATCCAAGGCAGCAAGATTGTACACACCGAGCCTGGTGGAAAGTCTAAACGGAAGGAGATTGCAGCAGTGAAGAAGGATGGACAGACAATGGAGTTTATGATTGGCTCTCATCTATCTCCTCACAGCTTTCAACAACAACAACGACGAGAAGAGGTGAAAGGAGCAAAAAAGATCGTTTTTGATTTCAAACCGCCTCGAAAAGACAAGAAAAAAGGTAGATATGTTACATGTTGGGGCAACATATTTTAGAAAAACATAATTGGGATTTGATGTTAAGGAAGTTTGCCATAAATTTTAGGGCTAGAGCCAGACAAGAAATGAACATATGTCATCTCTGTATCTTCTCCAAGTCTGTATCATGATTTTGACCTCTCAGCCATGCATGTCTGTCTGTCCCTATTCTTATTACCATATCACCATGTCTCAGAAAAGGACTATTCTTAGTTGTACCAAAATTACATCATACATGAACGTTGTCATCAAACAGACTATATTGCATATCAGAGTTCGAATTTGGCACCTGTCCGTCAGTCCGAGACTGGTAAAAAATCAAACGGACTGGTGTGAGTGACTGAACAACAAGTCCGTCGGACTGGTAACAAAAAAGCTCTCAGTTCATTGTGTAAACTATTTCTCTGGATATCTCCGCACAATTTGTAAAGAATGAAAAACGAAATGTCTGTTTTCGGTTACCCGACTGAGTGTAAATAAATCGTGTGAGCCTAAAAAAAATTCCAGCAAATTCCAACGAAATCACGACCTCGGCCGCGTTTTACGACAACAACAACCGTAAAGCGGTGCGAACACTGTCAGCATACCGTAAAGTGTGACTGTAATGCAGCTTGGCAATGCAGATTGGCAATCCTTTCAGAAAATAAAACTCCCAAATCCAGGTCGGGAATCGAAAAATCAGCAACATGATTACGCATCAGTCGACCTGATCATGTTTATCAGGACAATTTTAAACATATTCTCCATCAACTTCGAAAGAAATCTACTGATTTTTTGGCTTGAAATGTCGTTTGTTGAAGCAGTGTTTTTCGCGACCCACACGTGCAGTCAAAGTCGCCGTCAAAGTCTAGCCGACGGGGTTTGTCGTCTGATTATCTTCACACGCGCTCAAGAAATTCAAGAATGGCACAATTATTAATTTCTTATTTAGTAGCAACCATCACAGAGCACAAAATATTCATGATGACAAATGTTCCCACATGGTCTTTTATTTAATATTAACGGACTAGTAAAAATATTTGTGGACTGGTTACATTTTTGGTTCACCAGTCCGGCGGACTGGTTCAAATTTTTCTTAAATTTGAACACTGCATATCCGCAGGGGTTATTCTTAACAAAAGTTTTTCATCTACTCAATTTCTGAATACAATAAAACTCAATTTTTTTCGCGCGCCTTCGGCGCGCTAAATAATGCCTATAACTCAATTTTTCCCGATTTTCATCGAATGAAGTATGAAAACTCAATTTTTCCCAATTTTCATCGAATGAAGTGCGAAAACTCAATTTTTAGTGCCTTTTCATCTTAGAAATAGGAATAGCATGCAAAAAAAATACATGCAATACCCCAAAAAAAAGAGATTGTGTACGGGCGTTTCAGAGGTATATTTCTTCCAGTGTAAATCTAAATGATGAAAAATCCTTCTGTGCTTGAAAACAGCTGATGCATACACAGGTTTGCAGTATGCATCTCAAATGTCAGTTGTATGGCCAACATTTTGGTTGGCTTTCAGAAAAATGAAAATAAAATGCGCCCTCCATCACGTTTTTTTTCACCCCCTCTACAACATTGTGTTGTTGTTGTTGCGCAGCAATACCGAACCGACGTGTTGTGAGACTCAAAGTTCTTGTCTCGCATTTTCGATTACATAATCTATTACAAAATCTATTCATGGAGACACTTTACATTTCTTGACATCTGGCAGCTCTACTTTCACTTTCAGCGACGTGCAAATGCCTGCGTCTGACTCTCCCCATTTACTGGAGTTTATTATTGATCATCGACGAGGAGTCAACTGTATGAATGTCTCCATGCATAGATCTTTATTCAGTTCTTTATTTTTCTAAGTTCAGTTTTTCAGCATTTTAACTGTTACGCTGCGGCGAGTCGTTCAAACGGCTCTCGTCTTTCTATACGAAAAATGCGACGAGCCGCGAGTACAGCGATGTACCATTCTGAAATCGCTTTTTCAAATTTACCAAGCATGAAACTCGATAAAAACCATACATATATTGTTAACTAAGCCTGATTTGATTTCTTGAATGTAAACTTGATATTCTGTCTCAGAATAACGAAGTCGGGAGGAAGAAATAAAAAAAAAACACCAACGGAGATTTCCATAAAACGTTGTCGAGAAGCCGCCCAGAAAATATAAAATACTCACAGAAAACCCCTTCAAAATATATGATTCTTTGGTATAGTTGAAGTACAGAAGCTCAGTTTATATTTCCAAAGTGCGGGTTTCGATTAAATCCGCTAAACAAACTTTATTTTCAAATTTCTTTCGAGCTTCTGCGCCACGTAATTTAGTTGCGATGAGATAAAAATGGCGTTTCCCTCAGATCAGCTTGACCCAGTTGAAGGGCTATGGCCAATGATGTAGGTCACGTTACCCCGTTTGTCCAATCAAGGTAGCCGATACAGGATCGGCTGTTACCGTTACTAGAGAAACGGGAAAACACCCCTTGCAGTTTTTCGATGTTATCGTCTGTTTGATTGGCCATCGGTCGAAATCACGCATTCAATCAGAAACTACAAGGAATTCCCTTTCCAATGAAACGTCATACGCCCGCATGCAAAGTGGAACAAAACGTAGGCTGTGCGTATAACAACAACAACGCACACATCGGTCTTCCACCACGTGCGTGCAGTCTTTTCTTTCTTCTCGCGAGCTGTATTATCTTTGCATTTCGTTACAGAAACTCAATTTTATTGAAGGAAACTCAATTTTTTCGCGCGCCTACGGCGCGCGAATGTCCGAAAAATAAAATACTCAATTTTTTCATGGAAAACTCAATTTCCAAAAAAACGTCAAAACTCAATTCTTATTTGTTTTTCATCGGGGTTACCCCGATGAAAAACTGTCAAGAAAAACCCCTGATCCGGGAGATTGATCATGACCTTCTGACCATGTATGCCTGTTTTCAAGGTCAGTAACTTTAGCGAAAGTATATAGCCAGGACCTCACTGGCAGCAATAATCGGGCGCATAGGGGTTTGGATTATAGAAATGTGCCACTGTCGCCGATATGATCACCATGCCTATGCTAGCTCTTCGGTGGATACTGTCACTGAAAAAGATCTCCGGACGAGTATTGACGGCTCTTCCTAGGTGACCAATCACATTTGCTGAATGAGGCACATGACTAAAATTTGAAATCTTCATTTGGCATCTCTCCGTGCACCTACATGTTATCCCATCAGTGCATCGTATTTGAGATCATAGTAATATAATGGACTTTTGATTGATCGTATCATAAAGTCACGAGGTTGGAAAGGCGTGGCATAACCTCATCAATAATGCTCGAAATACATACTGGTATTTCAGGCAGAGCTTTGTAGATGCACGATACCTCTGCAGGAGGGAGAGTGCAATGTACACACTATGCGAAAAATTACTTTAGCGATGCGTCATAACATAATGAGGGCTGCCTACAGGTGTAATTAGATGGCGGGAACCCCTGGAGCCAAGGGTTTTTCACAATCTGGGTAAATTGTTTGAAATTGTTTCATCAAGCTAGCCACCTGATTGGCTAACAAATGTAGTTTGAAATTCATAGAAGATTTATATTGAAGATATATCAGATATATATTCTGTGATTATATTATATTATTATATCTGAGATACTGAGATTGGGGAATGTCAATTCATTACACAGTTCATGAATGAATCTTCACAGAAACTATATGATTGAGTGAATTTTCTTCAAATTTTCTTAACAAGCCATTGAAAATAGTGCATTTCGGTTTTAACATTTGTATTGACCAGTCCAGTGCCTCAAAATTGTAATGTATGCCATGATGCATTGTTTCTATAAAACTCCATTATTTTAGTCTCCCTCCATCTACCATAGCACCGAATCAACTTATTAGAGTGCACATCAGCATACGGTTGGAGGTGGGGGGGGGGGGGGGCGCGGGCAGGGCAAGAGGGGTGTGTATGGTTTTCTAATACTTGAAAAATTCAAATGGGCACTGTCTTGATTAAATGATGTCAAACATATAGAATTGATACATTGTGCTGTCCTTTTAAGTTCTATTCAGAATGCGTCCTTTGCCAAATATTTGCAGGGCTTTGTTGAACTGACACTCTGATGCTTTTTAATTTCCAGATGAAGATGATGAAAACATGGATCTCATTTACACGTGCAATGACTGCAAGGTCGCATTTAGACATGACCACCAGCTCAAGGCACATTTTCTTTCAGCACATACGGATAATCCTCCGTTCAAATGCCAGTACTGTGATGAGATGTTCCCTGGAACTATCGAGCTGAGAGCCCACATGGTATCCACACACCGGGACAAAGGTGTCCGTGCCTTAGTTTTTGAAGAGACAGCCATTCCAGGTTCTGAAGAGACCGCCATTCCAGGTTCTGAAGAGACAGCTTTGCCACCATTCAAGACAGCCGTGCCAGGTTCTGAAGAGACAGCTTTGCCACCATTTGTGATTTACAAATTGACCACTCCTGAGGAGGTTCCTGTGAAAATGCATCGAAAGAATTTTGCTAAAATTGTTTCTCAACCAGTAGAGAGGGGCACATTCCCAAGCAAGAGCTCCGATGGACGGTTCTGTTGCAGCTTCTGTGGGGGCATGTATATATGGAAACGCTCACTCGAGAAGCACTTACTAAGAGTACATGTAAATAAATTCAACCCTGCGGAGAACCAGCGCCATTCACGTTCCGAGAAAGTTACTGTGTGTGTGGAAGAATCCGACAAGATGCACATGCAAACTGTTATCCATAAAAACTATCTCTGCCTGACTTGTGCTCAATCGTTTCACACAAACAGCTCACTCGGCATGCACATCCGCAGGGAGCATGATGGAAAGTATTTATGCCCCTTCTATATTTGCAGTGCTGCATATTCAGACAGAGGATCTCTAAGGAACCACATTGATTCAGTTCACCAGAAGATCAAGGCATACAGCTGTTACATGTGCTCCTACTGTACCTACAGACAGTCGTCCATTCTTAAGCATCTGACCTATCATTACTTCAAATCACCTGACAAGTCTGAGAACTCGTCTACTAATAGTGCCGATGAACTTTCGAGGGTTGAATCAGGAGAAAACATCCATATAGATAATGATGGGGATGATTATGACTCTCTGCTATGGGATAACAGCACCGAGGCACAAAGAGATGGAGCCAGCTCAGGTGATTCTGAGCAGGAAGATATGGAGGAGGCGGATATTAACCTCCAGGCTGAGGAGGAGGAGGAGGAGATGCAGGTGAAAGCAGAGGTGGTGGAGGTTAAACAGGAGGTGCTGGAGTTAGTGGACAGTTTGCATGATATTGATGGAGACATGGAGGATTTTGGTGAAGATGAGGAACTGAATGAGGAGGAAGATGAAAATGGTGAAGAGATGATGGAGGAAGGAGAGGACAATGACAGTCAGCCATATATTTACATCGAGCGATTCCCCGAGGACGAGGATGAAACCCCGTTCACAGGTCATGGCTTTCCGGAAAATATCCTCCCCGAACCACCGAAGATTCCAGATCTACATGTTCCCGAGAGGGGTAGACCGAAGAAAATAACAACGAAGACCGTTTCACCTCAATCAGGATTTAAGTGCTTAGACTGTGGGAAAGTGTTCAAGGAGAAATCCTATTTGGATTCGCATTTCCGATCTCATATGCCTCAACCAGAGAACCAGCATTCATGTAATCTCTGCTTTAAGACTTTCAAACATCTTGCCGCCCTCAAAAGCCATCGACGGAGCATCCATTTCGGCCACATGGCCGAAGATACGGTTGCGTGTTTGGAATGCGGCAAAGTGTTTAGTCAGAAACAGCAGTTGAAGTTTCACATGAATACACACAGAGATAAGGGAGAAGTTAAGCCTAAGGCACTTGCGAATATTCCCTGTCCTATGTGTGAGAAGAAGTTTTGTCAGAAGCAGCACCTGAAGTTCCATATCAGGACTCACACAGGAGGCAAAGTCACGAAAGGTTTGATGAAATGACATTGTTTTGATGAAAATTGCACACTTTAATGAGACAGAACGTGTTGTGCTTGTAGAGGCTTGTATATGGTTTCCTAAAACTTGAAAAATTCAAATGAGCACTGTCTTGATTAAATGATGTCAAACATATAGAATCAATACATTGTGCTGCCCTTTTAAGTTCTATTCAGAATGCGTTGCTTGCCAAATATTTGCAGGGCTTCTTTGAACTGACACTCTGACACTTTTTAATTTCCAGATGAGGATGATGACAACATGGTTCCTGTGAAAATGGATCGAAACAATTTAGCTAAAATTGTTTCTGAAACAGAGAGAGGCACATTCCCAAGCAAGAGCTCCGATGGACGGTTCTGTTGCAGCTTCTGTGGGTGCATATACATATGGAAACGCTCACTCGAGAAGCACTTACTAAGAGTTCATGTAAATAAATTCAACCCTGCGGAGAACCAGCGCCATTCACGTTCCGAGAAAGCTACTGTGTGTGTGGGAGAATCTGACGAGACGCGCATGCGAACTGTTATCCATAAAAACTACCTCTGCCTGACTTGTGCTCAATCGTTTCACACAAACAGCTCACTCGGCATGCACATCCGCAGGGAGCATGGTGGAAAGTATTTATGCCCCTTCTATCTTTGCAGTGCCACATATTCGGACAGAGGATCTTTAAGAAACCACATTGATTCAGCTCATCAGAAGATCAAGGCATACAGCTGTTACATGTGCTACTACTGTACCTACAGACAGTCGTCCATTCTTAAGCATCTGACCTATCACTACTTCAAATCACCTGACAATTCTGAGAACTCGTTTAATAATAGTGCCGATGAACTGTCGAGGGTTGAATCAGGAGAAAACATCCATATAGATAATGATGGGGATGATTATGACTCTCCGCTATGGGATAACAGCACCGAGGCACAAAGAGATGGAGCTAGCTCAGGTGATTCTGAGCAGGAAGACATAGGGAAGGCAGATATTAACTTCCAGGCTGAAAAGGAGATGGAGGAGGAGAAGGTGGAGGTGAAAGCAGAGGTAGTGGAGGTTAAACAGGAGGTGCTGGAGGTAGTGGACAGTTTGGATGATATTGATGGAGACATTGAGGATTTCAGTGAAGATGAGGAGCTGAATGAGGAGAATGATGAAAATGGTGAAGAGATGATGGAGGAAGGAGGGGACAAGGACAGTCAGCCATATATTTACATCGAGCGCTTCCCTGAGGATGAGGATGAAATCCCGTTCACAGGTCATGGCTTTCCGGAAAATGTACTCCCCGAATCACCCAAGATTCCAGATCTACATGTACCCGAGAGGGGTAGACCAAAGAAAATTACAACGATTACCGGTTCACCTCAATCAGGATTTAAGTGCTTAGAATGTGGGAAAGTGTTTGCCAAGAAATCCTATTTGGATTCGCATTTCCGATCTCGTATGCCTCAACCAGAGAACCAGCATTCATGTAATCTCTGCTTTAAGACTTTCAAACATCTTGCCGCCCTCAAAAGCCATCGACGGAGCATCCATTTCAGCCACATGGCCGAAGATACGGTTGCGTGTTCGAAATGCAACAAAGTGTTTAGTCAGAAACAGCAGTTGAAGTTTCACATGAATACACACAGAGATAAGGGAGAAGTTAAGCCTAAGGCACTTGCAGATATTCCCTGTCCTATGTGTGAGAAGAAGTTTTGTCAGAAGCAGCACCTGAAGTTCCATATCAGGACTCACACAGGAGGCAAAGTCACGAAAGGTTTGATGAAATGACATTGTTTTGATGAAAATTGCACACTTTAATGAGACAGAACGTGTTGTGCTTGTATGCACTGCTGGCAATTAACCACATGAAATATTGACACTGTTATGGTGAAAATTACACCCTTCAATGAGGCAGAGCATATGTTGTGCTTGTATGCTCTGCTGGCAATCACGCACATTACACTGACATTTAGTTGGGTCGTCGCGATATGACTGAAATAATGTTCAAAGCAATATTAAATCCTGTTCACTCACTCCTGTTAATTGATGCAGAGCATGTTGTGCTTGTGTGCTCTGCTGGCAAAACATTGTAGTGAAGGGACATCTGGCATTAGCACAACTTGGGGGGACAAGCTGTAACATAGATACTACCTTTTAGTAATTCATTAGGTTGCGAATTCAACTAACCAAGAGTTTGTGCCCTTTTTCAAGCAAAAAAAGTGCCCACTAAGGCTTCATATTGGTTGAGATGATTCCGGACGACATGCACCTATTCCCATCAGAGCATTTCAAGTGATGACCCATAGGCTCTGTCAGATACATGTATGTTAGGGAGCATCACGTGAAACTTGGATTTATCAGACCACCCTCAAAAAAGTTTTTGTTCCGCATGACCCATCCATATTCCACAAATTGGGTAGGTACATGTAGGTTGGAGAATATCTTTCTTTTTAAATACAAGTTTACAGAAAAATGCTATGATTTTAGCATAAAAATTGAAAGAAAAAAAAAAGAAGATTTTCTGGCATAGAACTTAATAAAGATATTTGCTAGGGGTTATTTTTGGTTGTTAGGTAGGGTAATGCCCAACCAACAATATTTAATGATGGCCTCGAAGGTGTCAAATTCAGCACTTGACTAACATATACTATTAACTCTCATTGTTAAACATGCTACTTATCAGTGTCCATTTGCCAGTTCTCTGATCGATCAGCTCTAGTGCACACCGAATGAGAGATCCTCGCAGGGCATGTATACCCTGGGCTCTTATGAAAAAGAATGGGGAAATTTGAAAATGTGCTAATTCTTCAAAAAGGCTGGAAAGGAATGTTTGAACATACCCCCAGTCGTCCTCAATGTTATAGCATTGTACTGAAAGTGGTGTTAAATTCCCGATAAACACCGCCGAACACCTGCAGTGCTGAGACGTTGTCGTCTGGCGGGGGTAACTATAGTGAGCGCACACGTAATTTATACTTTCCCGCAGTTTGCAACTATGTTCGCATTGACCTGCACCAGCTGAGAAGTAACGCCTCATTCAAAAACTTTGATCGATGTAGAAGGCATATACTAACACATTTTAGCTAATTTAATGTGATAAATAATCGATTGTGATTTCCAAGGTCTTAATTTCTTGATTAAATATTTGGTGCGAAATGTCAACATTATATTTGTTAGAAGATAATTTTGTTGAATATCTTTCCATCTGTTTTTGTATACGTAATCAGAATGTTCTCCATGAGAGCCCAGGTAGTTCAATGATCACAGAACTGACAAATGGACTATTGCCAGGTGGGGTAACTTTTGTTGACTGCTTTGTGTAAAATGAAATGAACTCATAAGAAATAGGTAAAGTTTTGTGTGGCACAGAACTGGGCTCAAAGGACCTGGCTTGGTTTAGTGGGGTTTTGCATCCCATTTGGTGCGGTTTGGAGGGCCAAAATGAAATATCATGTACGGTACGAAAGAAAATTTTCAGTTGCCTTTATGTATATTAGTTTGTCATATGATCTGAGTATTTTCCAGCGTCTTGGTTGTAGACTAGCGTCATATGTTTATGAAGAGAAATGGGTGCTGTTTTCACCTTGAAATAGACAATTTTGCACAAATACTGTACCGTTACTTCAAGATGCTGTTCTTCAAGAACCCAAGAGACCCAGGGCCTGGAAAATACTCGGACCATATGACGAAATAATTTAAGCTGTTAACTTGCTTTCATATGCGATACTTTATTTTGGCACTCCAAACCGCACATCATGCGGGCCAAATCCTCACTAAAGTGTGCTAGGTCCTTTAACACTTCAAATTTGCATATGAATTCTTTGTGACTAAGGTAGACTGAGACTTGGCTTTAACCATGTTGACTATCAGATGTAGTGCTTTTCATGTGGCATTAGGGCAATGATCAGACTAAAATGTCCGACCCCGTGGATGAGATATTTTTACACAAAATAAGCTGTTATAATCAACCGTTACTTATTCGATTGAAACACACTAGTCTCTCATTATAATGCTGAAGTTGGGAAACAAATTATTGACTGCACTGTATCTGATATGCTGTATAGTGACTCTTTGTAGCGGCAACATACATATTAAAACAAGGAATAGGGCCGCACCCATGGGTTCCCGGGTGTTGAAAGGAATAGGACCCAACGTGTGTGGTTTCTGGTGTGAAAAGGAATAGGAACCAAACCGTCGTGATATGACTGAAATACTGTTGAAAGCGACGTTAAATCACTCGCTCACCAATATGCAGGCCTGCAAGTGCCTCCTATATTTCCTATATATTTTAGTCATTCTTATATTTTCCTATATTGAGCTCAAAAACTCCTATATTTTGACTTTTTGTCATGAAAACTTTCACCAATTCTCTAAAATGAGTCAAATTGGCATGAGAAAATACATTTCAGAACAAAAATTTTGCCTCGCTTCGATCAGCAAATATGAAAACATTTAAAACTCTCTTTGTTGAACCAAGCAGCAAAACGGGTCTCCTCAATCGCCACCACAATGAAAGCATTCAGTGGAAATAATTTGGTTAAACACAAGAAAAATACCAATTTTGGAAAATGCAATGTAGTAGTGACTCGCTTAAACTCCTTTATTTCCTATATTTTCCTATTTTATTTAGAAAATTCTTATATTTCTTCTATATTTTGGCAAGTTTCGTCCTATATTTTCACTGTGAGCCACTTGCAGGCCTGAATATGGGGGGAGATAACGGTGGCCATGCTATACTGAAAATGATTGTAATGAACCATGTGTACAAGTGTACAGGGATATCACCTGTCCAAGCCAACATGTGACTATCAAAAACTGTACATGTACTGTCTGGATAATCTGTGTTCCGGATTGTATTTGTTTATACCTCTGTATTATTTGGTGTATGTTAAACAGGATTGGCCAGGTTTAATAGAGAGAACTACCTCTCTAAAATGGAGGTAAAAAGGTTGTTTTTGGTTAATAAATTCTGATTTATTTATCATAATACTCCAAAATCTTCAGGCGGCTTAGATTATATATTGTTACATGACGTAACAATGATTTTATTAGAGAATATAACATTTCATATATTATTATACAATTTAGACAGATGCAAATTTGTTTCCTTCATTGGCATTTAGAAGTTGGCAAGTACATGTAGATAAATAAACAAATTGCTTATGGATAACAAATTCTAGTTTATTCAGGACGACGTTTCGATACAGGTACTAGTATCGTTCTCAAGTCAATGACATCAATAAATCAATAAGCAGTATATATACAGTTCTTTGAGTAAATGTCAACAGTATGATAACAATAGTATTATACTAGGTGAGAAATATTTAATAGCACAGGATAAGACTTGTGAAGATGGATGGATTAATTAACAAGGTGGGCTTCTAGGCACGGTGGGGTTCCTGGATTAGTAGGTCATAGGCACTGGGGATTCCCAGAGCGATACTAGTACCTGTATCGAAACGTGCTCCTGAATAAACTAGAAGTTATCCATAAGCAATTTGTTTATTTAGATGCAAATTTGTTTTAATACCATCCAATGCGGATATACATGTGCTTGAACGCCCATGTCGGATGTCTCTTAGCTCGATATATTTTTTTATTTATTGTGCAAACTCGACCTTTTTACTTCCAGTCTAGATAGATAGTTCACTCTAACCTGTTGACCATCACAATGAATTCTTGGTTCAGTTTTTGGCCGGTGGTTGAGATTGAGAGCCTACACTATTTCTTCCAATTATTCAGATGTCAAAACTTAACTTCAGGCTGCTGTGAAGAGAATTTCTGGAAACGTTCTACAAAATTTACTTGCTATCTTTGCAGTTTTGGGGATAAATAATATATCCATGCCACAGTATTTAGCTTCAGTTGACATAAAAATGGATTTTTTCTGCTTCAAAGTCTATAAATGCTGTTCGAAAAATAAGAAGAAATAGGGTGATGTAATCCTCAATTTGTGAAATGGATTTTCATATCCCATCAAGTAGAATCTCCCTGTTTGCATGGTTTGAAGCACAAACGACCTGGTGCATTTTTGTGAGGATTTCACTGCTCAAGGGTACATGTACTCTGCAGTACAGAGTATGGAGCAAACCTCAATATAGAGAAAGTCCAATCCAGTGACCAGTTTCTGAATCAGTTTCTAAGATTTGTTACCCTATGCTACCCTGTATTAATTTTTCTGTAATTTACTGGTAGACAAAATCTAATGAATGGCGGACATGCAAGTTTTTTTTTGAGAGAACAAAGCACCGGTCTGTGCAGTGACTGGTGACTTCAACTGATCACCTACTAGTTCGTATAATTCTACTTTGTTTTATGTTTTAACACAGGAGAATATTTTAAACTGGTGATAGCTGGCATATTTCCATGTAATATTTGCCAAATGTTTGCCATTATTCTAAGCATATTGACACTTTCTTTGAATATTGGGAATCTATAGTACATATGTATAAAATTCATGTAGATTCTCACCGGTTCAATATATTATCCAAGGTTAGAAGATGGTGCAAATTAAAATTATAAAAACCTGGTAGCAGCTGAAATCACGGGTCACTGCACAGACAGGATTTTTTTTGTTCTCTCAATAATGTGCAAAAGGCAGATATTAATCCTGATGAAATTATGCCCTGAAATGTGACACTTAATAATGATCGTTATTATTATTACAACAAAGTAACCATGGTGCTGCTACAATTGTTATCCAGCTTAATACATTGGTTATTTGAGTGTAATTTTATTGATTGATCAGTGTACAAGCGACATTTTGTAATTTTTGTCACTCATTTTAAACGACGCTTGTTAAAAGGTGCACAACAAAGAACAGCGAAGTGGGCAGGGGTAAAAAAAGGAATTTTCACTGGTTCGTTTGAAGTTGTCCTTAATTTCTTGTGTGTTGGCAATGTAGTTGGCTTAGCGAACTCGTTCAGTTCCTCATCCATCCATCTATTCTCATGTGCTTGGGGGCAAATTCCATGTGCATGGTCCAGAAATGGTGATGCTCGCCCCATTGCGCTTGTGAAGTATTCCATGGCCATAGACAAAGTTCCATGGATTCGCACGAGTTTTCCCCTGAAATAAGTTCAACCTTCCAACCGGCAATCCTGAACATCGCTCTATACAAAGGGGGTTTGGATGTGACACAATAACGATGCTTTGGTATAATGGTATAACAAGTGATGTATAAAGTTAATGGAGAAGAACGCCCGCGATGACAGATTAGCCTGTAGTCTCTGGGTATTTCTATCAAAAACATTCAGGTAAAGCACATCAGGGAAGACCCCAGATATCGGGGAAAATTTGTCCAAGCACATGGAACTTTGATATGCGGGTGAGGAATATTTTAAGAGTACAAGGATTGGCTGGGAAGAGTGCCAGAATTTCGGATCCATTCACATGGAGCTGACCCCGAGCACATGGAAATAGTTGGATAGACAAGGGACTGAGGTGCCTGCATGGAGGAGTGACCGAGGTGCCTAAGTATATGCTAGATGAACAAAATAGAGATGGATTAGAATAATGTTGTATAATTCAGTGTCTGAATCTTGCAGAATATGCCTGAAATTGTAATTGTAACGGTGCAAGCAGTGGAATTGAATGGATCTACCCCTGGCAGAAATATCTCACAATTGTCGAAACTAGTATAATGTAATTTCTACAAAGATGTTGCCATACCTTGTTATGTATGTAGCTTTAATTGTGAAATTTGTCTAAAGACTTCATGATCTGTATTCGTAATAATATTTCATACCTGTAGGTTCGGAAATAAACATTGAGATGAGAATTTATTTTCGAATTTGATGCTCTTGTGAAATTTGTTTGTCCGGGGTAAAGTTAAAGGGTTACTTTTTATACGGCTGTCCATCTGTCTTATCGCCAGATCGTGTCTGGCCTGTATCTGTGGCAGTTCTTTAATTTACAGTTAAGATTTTTGTGGGTGGATAAACTAGGTGGAGACCATGTGTCTCCTATCAAAATTTAGGTCGAGGTCAAAGGTCAGTGTAGCTCGGAAATCATTTTTGTGAGTTGATACATTAGGATGAAAAAAATCGATCAGAATTGACGTCGAGGTCACTGTGACTCAAAATCTGGAAATTAAAAATCACCTTATTCGTGTCTAGATACAGCAGGCGGAGTGATGTCATCTACCAAAATTAACGTCAAAGGTCTAAGTAACCAGTAATCTCAAAATCGGGAAGTAATTATCAATCACATTTTTCATGTTGGTAGATACATCATGGGAAGACTACGTGACGTATCAAAATTGATGTCAAGGTCAAAAGGTCGAGGTTCCAAACCAGGAAATAATTAAAAATTGTGTTATTGGATACAGAAGTATCCACACTGATGCAGAAATCTGGTTGCTTTCAGTCACTACTTAGGGGCCAACTTGAAATTCCTTCCTACTATAATCAGAATACAATCTTGGATTAGTGGCAGACGTGCAGCTGCTGCAGAAAAATGAGCCAAGTATTGGCCAAGTTTTGAGTCCTTCGTCAGAAGAAACCTCTGTGATAGATCCAGCATTCATACGAGATGTTTTTGGCTGGGTCAGTGTGTGTAAACTATGGGGAAAGAATTTCCAGTCAGACGGGCAAATTTTAAGAACGTTCTCCACTTGTGAACAGATATATTTTGGTAAGCTGATAGAAGCAGAAGAACATTCATTACAGCCGATAGAAATACAAGAAGTCATATTGCGGACTATCTGTACTGAGAATGACAATAACTGCATCCAGTGCAAAAATAATGGATTCTGATTTGCCAGAGTATTTGTAGACTTTATTCCTCTGCATGTGAAGGTCTTGATGAAGAACAGAAATTCAAGCTGATGCATGTCCTTAGTACACAGGTTTCTGTTTTACTAAGGATGATGCCGAATTAGGATGCTTCTCTGCTGTTGAACACGGTATATACACTGACGATTCCAAGCCAATAAGACGAGCATACTGTAGAATGCCAAATGGTTTCCAAGACGAAGAAGGAATTCATCTGAAAAAATGTTTGACAGTGGTGTCATGGTTCCATCCTCCTCTGAGTGGGCTCTCCTGTGGTTCTTGTTCCAGGTACTCCGGCTTCCTCCAGCTCTAAAACTGGCTGTCACCATACGCGTGAAATAACCTTGAGTGTGACATTAAACTGAACTCCCCCCCCCCCTTTTGTAGGCAAGAAGGATGGATGGTGCATGAATTACCGCGAGGTCAATGATATCAGTATTAAGGACGCATACTCCCTGCCAAATATCGACAAGTGTCTTGGTTTCAACTCTTGACTTACAGATTGGCTACTGTCAAGTTAAGGTAGCAGAGGAAGATCAGAAGAAGATTTATAATGAAGTATGGTCTTGTTGAGCAACCATGTATGCCTTTCGGCTTGTGTAATGCTCCGGTGACATTTCAGAGTATGCACTGTGCGGGTTGCAGTGAAAAATTCTGCTCATTTACCTGGATAACGTTATTATCATAGGCTGAACATTCGATGGGCATACAGAGGCTGGATGAGGTGTTATCTAGACTGGAAGCTTTTGGCATGAAGCAGGGGGGGGGGGCAGGGGGGCTGCAGACCCCCCCAGTTTGGAGAGGGTGGAAGCTCAGCTCCCCCAGTTTCAACAAAAGCTGAGTGACTTTTTCGTGATTTTGGTCCTAATGTAACCAGATATACAGGCCGGGGGGTTTTCCCCGCGGCGCAAGCGCCGCCCTGTAGGCTAAGTTTTCACGGAGCGGCGACTTTGCACTGGAGGGGCACGTTGCTGCTTGGTTTAAAGTGCTCTGATTTGTTCATTCTTCTGTTCCGTTCGCAATGACCAATAACTGTTTTAGATGTTAATTTACATAGAAATTGCATTAGCTTTATTGGAACATTAGCTGATTTTCAAATTTAGAAATCAAAATTGCGTTCATATTATTTCTTTTTTGTGTTCATACTTTTCTCTCCAAACGTGTCCGCGCTCTCCTGCCCTCTGCTGAAGTGTTAGTTTCTTCGAGATCACTGCCTATAGTTCGAATTTTGGAAAGGAAAAATATTTTTTTTACATTCAAAAGTTATCAACTCAATTGTTCCTTTAAATGACGAGAAAAATCACAAAAACAATCTCAAAATGCAGTTGATTATATAGTGATATGTCGTTTTATATGCCGGAAATCGGCCAGAATGTGTCTACAGCCATCTAGGAGCGCGGAGCTTCCGGGGCCTAGGCGGCCCCTGGACCCTCGCCTAAAGTGCTATGATAGTCGAGCCCCCCCCCCCCACACACATTTTTGGGAGCTTTCGCCGCCGCTGAAACTGAAACCACGCAAGTGACATTTCTTTCAAAGAAGTTACTCTTCCTTGGATATGTAGTGAGTCCCGATAGCATTGAAACCTATCCCGGTTTAGTAGATTTTGTAAAGAGTTGCCCTGTCCCACAGACCACAAAAGAACAACAGGCTTTTCTAGGATTGTGTAACTACTTTCGCAGGTTCGTTCCTTTGCGATTACAGCTTCGCCACTTTATTCTCTCTATTTGAAAAAGGCAAAATTTGTGTGGGAAAAAGAGCAACAACCAGCTTTTAATTTTATCGCCTCAAGGAACGACTGACCGCTTCAATTTTGGCTTTCCCAAAACACGACGGTGTATTCATTTTGGAGACTGATGTGAACTGTTGGTCGTTGTTAACACTTGTTTTGCCTCTGGCCAAGTTTTCTCTGCCCATCCCGACATATCACGTTCTAACGAAATGCTTGTATTCGTATGGTGTCCGGTGCCGTTTGGGTTGAAATCAATCTTAACAAATTATTATCATATTAATGCTCCCCAATCGTACACGTCGCTATGTGGGATCTTACTGATTTCAATTGAATTTGGTGTTCAGAGCGCCAAGCTCATGAATATTTGATAGTCTTATGATATCAAGGCTGCATTTCAACTACTTTACTTGCAGTGGGGATAGTGTCATAGTCTCTGCTTTAACCAAAGGTTTACGCCAAGGACCAGTCCATAATTCTACCCCGCATTATGGTGCCAACCTGGCGGGAGGTCGGCAACATCAGAAGATACCCCGACAGCTTGGCGTGCTACTCGGCTGAGCCAACCAGAAAGCACTTACCATTATGTTCCCTTCAAAGCTCTATGAAGAGCTCTTGGGATTGGTTGACACTCGCGTTGCTGCAAGCCGGTTAGATCCTGCGAGCGACATATCCAAATGGGGGAGCAGATAGGATTTAATTTTAATTAGATTGGGTTGAAATCTATTAGAATGGTCATGTAAAAGCCTGTTTCGTGGAATAGTTCTTAATTGTAATATCTTTATTTAAAAAAATAAGATATCCGATAGCATGATAATTGTCTAAAAACTTAAAATAGCGAAAATTTCGATAAAAAAAAAGATTGTAAAACGGACCACATTCGCGGAGTGAAATACCGGCTGATACTCCCTCGTATCACACAATATGCACATCGATGGAAAGGGGAGATCATTCTCTTTAACCTCGTGGCATCGACTTGGGTCGGCAGTTTCGTAATTCAGCCTATGCCATTGGATACAAAATCGTTTCTTATTCCCGAGAATACCAGTTCTGTTCCTGGAAGGGCTGTGAAAAACAGGCTTTCTGATTGGACATCTGGAGTAACTGGCAATCGCTGGGCTTGTTTCTCTAGAATGAACCAATCAGTATAGGCCATTATTACTCAGTGCGAAGAGGTTCGTCCATTTTGGTAACTTCGGCACCCATCGTCTTCGTCCTTTACGCGTGATTTAATACGAAAGGGTGAATAAATTTCAACATTAACGCGCACTTAAGATTCTACATATATTGTAAAAACAAAGTGATGAAAGGTGGGGCTATTTTTACGATATAATACTCAATTTGAACCAGAAATAAATGGGTTATTTAGCGGTTGGTCCATACACAATAATTGAGACTTGGCGCTGACGAAGTATTTCCGTTGACAGTTTAGGGTTTTGGTTATTTTTGCCCTAATTATCCACCGCTAATCAAATCATAACAGACTGGAGCAGCAACGAATCCTGACTTTGTTACTGAAGCAAACTTGTAACTTGTTCAACAAAAAAAACAGCCTAGCAGTGAGCAGCAGTTGACAAACACGGGCAGGATGAGGGTTATATTCCTGAATCATTTCCGACATTTCTTACTCGAACGACAGGACCACAATAAGTCAGTTTGACCGTCCCGGTTTAAGCATCCACAGGGTCAACTGCCCAGATGGCTCGAGGGAGTCAGTATGATCATGTCATACAGCATCGTAAATGTCGAGAGGAAGGTGATGCCGATGGACTTTCCTACCGAGGACTTCTGGAACATGAGTACTGGATTGAAATAGCTTCCTTGTAACGGCGCTCCGTAGTGTCCCCGTGTGCATCACCAGTGAGACAGATTTGAAGAGGATGTAGATGATGTATATTCCTCTAGCAGTTAAATCGGCAACTGGTTCAGTTGATGAAGAGCCCAACGTTACGGCATGCAGGAATTCTTTATCTACAGAACATAATGTTCCAACAGAGGAGAGATTGAGCTGGATGGATTACTTCTCAGCCGAGGAGAACAGCAAAGACAGGAGGATCCTTACTTGTCAAACATCTCTGAGTGAACGTCAGAAGGGCGGCTGTTAGAAAAGAGGTTCTGGCGCCTGAGAGTTTGGCTTGAAGAAATATTGACTTCTCAAGGAACAAATTGCAATCAAAGATAGCATCTTATTTTACCGTTGGGAGAATGGGTATCACTTGTCTTCAATGAAACTTGTTGTACCTCATATAACACGCAGAAGCGTGATAAGCTATTGCCATGATTCGCCTTATTCAGGTCGTCAAGGCCGAGATAGAACCTTTAAACCCAACATTAGCTCGTCTCCAGGACAGATTTCTGTTTTCAACAACGTTCAGATGTAGGATATCACGTCAGTAGCTGTGCTCTTTGCGGGGAACGGAAAAGAGCAGGAAGAAAAGGAAAGCAGAAATGCAAAGCTACCTTTCTGGCTTATCAATGGACAGAGCTCATGTGGCTATCCTGGACCCTATTACGACTTCATATGCGGGCAATAAATATGTCCTGGTAGTTATTGATCAGTTTACTAAATGAGTAGAGGCATATCCATTAACTGATGAGGGCGATGAATGTATTGCCAAGAAAGTAGTTGAAGAGTTTTTTTCTCGGTTTGGGTGTCCATTAGAGCGCAAAGGCGATCAAGGCAGAGATTTTGCATCTTTTTGTTCCAGGAAGTGTGTAAAATCTTCGAAATTGCAACGATAAGAACGACACCATAAGATCCGGCTGGCTTCAAATGGCCAGGTAGAACAGTTTATGGTACCCTGTAGGTACCCTGTTATGTTAACCAGAAACGTTCACTTGGGCCTGTTGACAGCTTCATACAGGATTACACCAAACAATAAAACAAGTTTCTCACCAAATAAGCCAATGCTAGGAAGGGAGATATACTGTCCACTTGATGTATCGTTATATGTTGAGTCTGCAAATATGGAAAGAAAAGACCAGACTGATTACTCTTTTCAGTTTCAAGAGGAACTACAAACGGTACATTTCCTTGCGCGGACGCATTTGAAACAATCGCTAATTAGGTGAACGAAGGGTACATAACTTACGGTTCTGCAGAGGAGTTACTCTATAGGGGATCTTATTTACATTTTTGGATTCTTCTCGTCAAAAAGGAAGGTGCTCGACGTCCCATATACCGTCCCACTTGTTATCGTGACGATATGCTGCGTGCTTGTGAAATGGATTGAATTAGCGAGCTGTTCCCAATTCAATCCATTTCACAAGCACGCGGCATATCGCCACGATAACAAGTGGGACGGTATCACCTAAGTCGTGAATTCGATTCTCATCCGAGCCAGTATTTTCTGGCAGGGTGTTTCACAATGTAGGAATATAATTATATTATAATTTATCCCTGAAGATGACTGAAATTATTCTCCATTGCTTATACAGATGAATTAGCTTTGTCATTGTATTATACGGTGACTTTCCATTCATTGTGGACTATACTTCTGATGCGGTTATAAGAACCATGAAGCAGACGCCATCGACACGACTCTTCTATTAGAACAAACCGAGACCTGGTTCAGGTCAGACTTCCAAGACAGGGAAATACACCACCAAGCGGAGAGGTCACAACCAGAAGTGCAAAAACAAACCTGTTTCTGCTTCCGGTAAACAATGGTCGCGACGTCGATACTTCGTGGTTCCGCCATCTCCTGAGATTCACGACATGGTGGAACCACGAAGTGCCTCTCTTCCCGTTTTCCAGTAGGAGGAATAATACAGGAGATTTGAACCTCGGGTTGGATCCATGGGTAGTTCGTGTTCTACGATACGGTTACTCCATGGAATTCGCTCTGGATCCATCCTTAACTGTTACTCCAACGCCCAGCGTAATCCCATACGGAGGTAGCACCTTCTGGAATTACAAGCCCCTCTAGACAAGTTAATTTAGAAGCGTGCAGTAATAGAGCTTCAGCCGTCAGATATGACCCCTGGATTCTATTCTCCGGTGTTTCTTAAAGAGATACACCGGTAATGCGCATGGTAATCAACCTGCGCAGACTGAAAAAAATGTCTCTTTGTACGGACTCCGCATTTCCGGCTGTCCTCCATTTAAATCCACGAACTTCCCCTTTAGTCTTCAGCAAGGTTTTCTAACCGGTGGCGTCCTTTCTGCACAACCACGAATCAAGTATCAATTCTCCCCGGACGATTCCTTGTTCCAATTCTTGTGCAGGGACCAACTTCGACGTGAAACGTTCTGCGTATGGCGCATCCTCGAATGTTTGGGTTATCTCCCACACGAGGACAATTCGGAGCCCAGCAGCGTACATTCCTGGGCGTGGCCTACGATACAAATTTGGCATTGTCCCGCAACCTGTAACCATCTCGGTCATCTATACGCGGTGAGACTGACCCTGGGATCGTGTGTATCCATTTACAGCCTACTTTCGGCAAGTGCGAGAGGGAATTTCCAGAAATCAATACCACGTGACTTCGTCAGCCAATCAGCTAAAGTCTACCGACGTAACCCCAACGTAACTCGCCATTTTCGAATCATGTGATGCCCTACTTGTTGAAAATTACAGATCTACCACACCTCTTGGGTGATACGAAAGTTATTCATACCTATATATTTTGTAAGCCTAGCCTTTATCTGTTTCCGAAGTGGTTTGAAAACCTGTAATTTATCAGATTCCTCAGGTCTGTTCTCTGCCGGATGAAGGCCGAACAGAATCCCGTAATATACCGGATATCGCTCCGCAATAATGGAGACTCACGATTCGCAAGCCATCTTATGGATGGCGAAGTGTACGCAAATGATTGTCCCGGCCTCTAGAAGAATGCTGGCGCAAGATCACCTGACAAATCCCGTTGTTCATCGGGTACTCTCATCCATCTGCCGTTCGATTTGCGTCACTAACCGATCTCCACTCATGATGTCACCCCAAAGAGGTCGGTTGCTAAATCATCACTTGGTCGACTGACATTTGAATACCATGATTCCTGTCCGTGAGAAATCAAACATTCCCTTCGCTGGTGGTTAGATCACTAAATCTGATGCTTGGTGTGACCTTCCTTCCCTTACCTCTAACAGTGCATCTGTTTACTTACACATCAATGAACGACTGGGAGACCCATCTCGACTTCCAAGTTGATATCCGATTTCTGAATTGGTGAGATATGTAAGAGGGGTCTCACCAAGACAATAATCCCACATATGTATGTCACATGACATGTATAGATGGCAGGCCTCGGAGATTAACCTTCCACCAGCAGAATCTAACCATGTACACATAATAAATTGGTGAGATAAGAATGAGGTCCGAAAGAGGTCTGGCGACTAAAAAAGCAACCATATGACTCCACAGGAAATCCTCCCTCCGCGCATTACATTCAGACTACAATACGGCGCATTCTCAGACGTAGCCTTGGTATCTCAGCCGCGCTTTTATTACAGGTGTTAGTAGTATACAAAGGGCAAAACGAGGACCCTTGACCCCGGAAATTTGCATATTTTGTGGAGGTCACGTGGAGGTAGCCAATCAGAAGCGCGTATTGTGTCACATGGGGTGTGGTGGATGGGTGGGTGGTGGGTTTAAGATGGCGGCCGGTGTGAGTGAGTGCAAGTGTGGTGGATGGGTGGGTGGTGGGTTTAAGATGGCGGCCGGTGTGAGTGAGTGCAAGTGTGGTGGATGGGTGGTGGGTTTAAGATGGCGGCTGTGGTGGATGGGTGGGTTTAAGATGGCGGCCGGTGTGAGTGAGTGCAAGATGTGGTGGATGGGTGGGTGGTGGGTTTAAGATGGCGGCTGTGGTGGATGGGTGGGTGGTGGGTTTAAGATGGCGGCTGTGGTGGATGGGTGGGTGGTGGGTTTAAGATGGCGGCCGGTGTGAGTGAGTGCAAGATGGTGGTGGATGGGTGGGTGGTGGGTTTAAGATGGCGGCTGTGGTGGATGGGTGGGTGGTGGGTTTAAGATGGCGGCTGTGGTGGATGGGTGGGTGGTGGGTTTAAGATGGCGGCTGTGGTGGATGGGTGGGTGGTGGGTTTAAGATGGCGGCCGGTGTGAGTGAGTGCAAGATGGTGGTGGATGGGTGGGTGGTGGGTTTAAGATGGCGGCTGTGAAAGATGTATTCATCCGCGGTCATGTCTGGCGGTGATTCGGTCGCGGGAAAAACCTTCCGCCGAGAAAAAGTAGTCCCTAGATAAAATGGTCCGATGGGGTCGAGTAAGGTATCAAAGTGAAGCTTAGGGGAGGGGGCATCTAATGGGCTGGGGGTGAGGTTGACATATCGGCCTTCTGCGCATGCGCGGTGGCCGAGGTGTATGAAAATAGCCTGCGCGGAGTATTATACAATCGGATAGCTGTTGTCGTGAAAAAAACAACAAGTTTAGTAATGTTTATATAGTTTATTACCCCAATGTTACATCATACCCAGGCTGGGGGGAGCCGCCCTGGGTATGTTTAGTATGTTCACAGCAAAACAAATTGAAATATCAAACACCATGTTTTATTATTTAACACATTGTCACATTAGGTCAAGTGTTTACTGAGCTCAAGTCAGCGAGCAGCATGTAGACATAGAGTGTGTGTGTACAGCATCATATTCATCAGTGCACGGGTGACGCATTCAACCGATGGGGGTGATCGGTCAGCTTGGTCAGGAAAAACGTGACATTGGTTACCCTCTCTACCACCCATTGAATGTTGGGGCGTTGACGATGCGCCCATCTCAAAGGTTCCACGGTGTCCAGTATCTCCAGCATCGTCTCTAGTGACCCCCGGTTAATGATGGTGACCGGCTGGTCAAACACATGGTTGTTGGCACTGGGATAATAATACTGTAACTGGTCCGTCTTTTTGTGACGTAAGATGTACCCGAAAGCGACATTCAATGTAAAGGCCGTAGTTTGATCATTGAAGATGGCTTCCACGTAGCTGCGTAGACAGGTGCGGATGGTCAGTGGGAAATTGTAGATATCTTGAGGGTGGAAACAGTACCGTGTCATGGACCAATGGCGCCGATCGATGTCACTGATTGGATGGTTGTCCTGTAAGAGATCGCTAGGAACATTTATGGGCTCCACCAGAAAATGTTCGATGTTGTCAGGACTCGAAACCGTAACGCTGGGGTCCGGCTGGATATTCAGGCTCTTCTCAACTGTGGGTATAGGCGGGCTCTCCTTCATCGCATCACCAGTGGCGTTCGTCTCCCCGGGCTTATCTTCACTGCATCTCACCTTCCGTGGCTCCTCTTCAGTAGGAAGTTGTCGTTCATGCTCATGGGCATGAATCAACCGTTGGTGTCGCAGCAACTGACTGCGTCGTTTGAAGAGTTGATCACAATCCTCGCATGGACGCTTGGATGGCCCATGAATTGAACGTTCGTGGCGCAGTAAAGCATCTTCCCGATTAAATGACCGTGCGCAGGTTATACAAGTATACAGTCCATCGTTGTGGGTGGAGGCCTCGTGGCGTCGTAAATTATCTAGACGAGTAAACTGCTTCTGGCAAGTTGTGCAAGTGAACATCTTGGTGGTTGATAGAGTGTCTGATGAAATGGCAAGGCCGCTTCCCTTTTATAGCACGCTAGCTGGTAATCTATTTTTAGCACACTCTACCCCAAGTCTCGATTGGACCAGGAGCGCTCACGCCGGAACCAGCGCCGGCTGGTTGGCCTCATACTAGTCTGTGCCCTATTGACCCTGGCGCTGTGGTATTGACACTATAAATACGAGGGTCAGACAGAGTGTGTGTGTCATTCACCGTTCGACATTTGGACCAAGTATGTCACCCGACCTACGAGCCATTCTGCCCCTTACACCCCGGGTGGGGTTACACGTCTATGAAGATAAAGTCACCCTGGTGGAAGACCGTGGAGATATTTGCTGGGCGCCCGCTGAGACCTTATCGAATACGGTGACGCTACCTCGTGACGGCTGGACCAAATTTAAACGGGTGTTGAGCGGCGAGCTCGACGGAAACCTCATCCACATAGACAATGCCATCTACGTATACCGTGCAACCTTCTTCCTACGCCTGGGCCGCTACCAAGATGCTACGCGAGGCTTCACCCTAGACCCCGATCTGTGGTCAGCCTTGGAGAAAGTGGTGCCTATTGTGGACCAGCTGTTTACACCGGACGAGCGATCATCACACCAGTTGGGGTGGGCTCGTGCTATTGAGGACGCGCTGGCTGAACCCATGAACAACTACATGAACCCGACGACGACGATGCCATTGATTACCCGGCTAGACTCAGTCAGCCCAGTGATATGACCACCTGATCCTTTTGATCTCACGGGGTTCTCCCTATAAATACGAGAGACAGTGAAATGTGGTACCATTCACGTCCTGACCATGACGGAGCATATAGTACTGGCGTATTTCAGCTTGACCCCCGAGGTTTTCCTGCACGTGTATGCGGATAAGGTCGATATCATGGAGGAGGTGGGAGACATCTGTGATGCGGACCCTACACAACCGTGCCCGGCTCACATTCGTCTGTCCCGGGAGGGCTGGACCAAATTCAAACGGGTGTTGTCTGGTGAACTGGACGGCGACCTCATCCACTTGTGTCACGATGTGTACATCCGACGCGGCCCTTTCTTTGCTCAATTGGCTCGGCTAGATGGGGGTACAGTGCATTTACCCTTCACCCTGATCTATGGTCTGCATTGGAAGATGCCGTGGTAGATGTGGATCAAGTGCTTATCAAGCGGTCATCAGACGAGTTGGACTGGTCATTTACCATGGCCACTGTGGAAGTCCACGAAGAAAATCAGAAAGAAACTCCGGTCCAAGATATACCCGTTATAAATAAACGATAGAGCCAGGGTGCATCATCATTGTGTCACCATGAAGCGCTGGGAGAAGGTGCTGGATAACTTATACTACAGTCCCGACAGTCCGGCGGCCTATAGTGCATTGTCGGCTCTCTATCGAGCGGCCAAACCCCAGGGGATACAACGTGCCCAAGTCCGAGATTGGTTAAGAAGACAAGACACCTATACCTTACATCGATCTGTCCGTCGCCATTTTCTACGGAACCGGGTCATCGTGGGAGGAATAGATGCCCAGTGGCAAGCGGATTTGGTCGATATGAGCGCCTTTGCCAAACACAACGATGAGAATCGGTATATCTTGACGTGCATCGATATCCTATCCAAGTATGCGTGGGTGGTACCCATCCGGACGAAAACGGGGGCGAATCTCATAGCGGCGTTCAAAGACATCTTCAAGACCGGGCGCAAACCTTTGTATTTGCAAACCGACGAAGGCACGGAATTCCTCAACAGACCGTTCCAAGCCTTTCTCAAGAAACAGAAGGTGTTTTTCTTCCATACGTACAACGAGACCAAGGCTTCCGTGGTGGAAAGGTTCAACAGGACATTCAAAGGCCGCATGTATAAATATTTCACCTATAAGAATACAAGGCGGTACATCGATGTTCTCCCGAAACTGGTGAGGGTTACAATCGAGCCTATCATCGAAGTATAGAGAGAGCCCCCATTACCGTGACCCAACGCAATGAAGCCCAAGTCCGGCGTGTCTTGTACCCCAGGCCATCGCAGCGAACGACGAAGGCGGTGTACAAGGTCGGGGACCCTGTACGGATCAGTAAAGTCAAGGGCAAGTTCGAGAAAAGTTACTTGCCCAACTGGAGCGATGAGCACTTCCTGATTAAACGGCGCCTACCCCGACAGCGGCGAGTCTATGAACTGGAAGATCTCCAAGGGGAAACGTTGCTGGGGACGTTTTACGACACGGAATTACAGCCTGTTGTAAAAACACAGCAAGACTACTACACGGTGGAGCAGATTTTGAAAACGGAACGTCGACGTGGCAAACTGTTTCATTTCGTGAAATGGCAAGGTTGGCCCAGTTCCTTCAATTCCTGGGTCGCGGCCAACCAGGTGAAACGACTATAAAGCCAGACACCACTGCCGTCCTCCTTCATTCCACGTCCGACCACAGTGCTATGGACCAACAGCAGCTGCCTCTGAAGACAGCGTCTCGCAAAACGCGCAAAGCGCAAGTGGTCTTTGGGGTGCTATTGCTAACCCTGCTGAGTGTGTTGCACGGAGGTGTGTTTTACGACGTAGCCTATGTCAGCACGTTACTTAACCAACTGAGAACACCAGGCACCAGCGAAACCGGTCTACAGAGAGCACCAGTCGTATCGAGCCCAGTCACCACCACCACACCCCGCCTACAAGCCACGCCGAGATCTACACCTACACCAAGTACGCCCACTACGTCTGAACACTCACCGGATTTCATCCCTCACAGTGAACCGAC